>PVKU01001588.1:0-286875 GCA_004027475.1 Anoura caudifer
GGAACACAGGTACAAAAATGGCAATGAATCAGTACCTATCAATAATAACTTTAAACATAAATGGATTAAATGCTCCAATCAAAAGACATAGAATAGCTGAATGGATAAGAAAGCATGACCCACACATATGCTGCCTACAAGAGATCCACCTCAGGACAAAAGATCTACACAGACTCAAAGTGAAGGGCTGGAAACAAATTTTCCAAGCAAATGGTCAGGAAAAAAAGCTGTGGTAGCAATACTCATATCAGACAAAATAGACTTCAAAAGAAGGGCCATAAGGAGAGACCCAGAAGGTTGCTTTATAATACTCAAGGGAAGAATCCACCAAGAAGACATAAACATCGTAAATATATATGCACCCAACATAGGAGCACCTAAATACATGAAGAAAATTTTAGTGGACTTCAAGAAAGAGATTGACAGCAACACAATTATAGTAGGGGATTTTAACACCCCACTGTCAAAAATGGACAGATCTTCCAAACAAAATATCAACAAAGATATTGTGGCATTGAACAACACTCTAGATGAAATGGACTTAACTGATATATATATATATATATATATATATATATATATATATATATATATATATATAGAGAGAGAGAGAGAGAGAGAGAGAGAGAGAGAGAGAGCCCTTCATCCCAAAGAAACTAAATACACATTCTTTTCAAATGCACATGGAACATTTTCAAAGATAGACCACATGATAGGACACAAAACAAGCCTCAGCAAATTCAAGAAAATTGAAATCATACCAAGCATTTTCTCCAACAAGGGACTGAAACTAGAAACCAACCCCAAGGGGAAAAACCCAAAACACTCAAAATCATGGAGCTTGAATAGCATGCTATTAAACAATGAATGGGTCAAGAATGAAATTAGGGAAGAAATCATAAAGTTTCTGGAAACAAGTGAAAATGAACTCACAACAACCTAAAACTTATGGGACACAGCAAAGTCAGTCTCACAGGGAAGTTCATAGTGATACAGGCCTACCTAAAAAAGATAGAAACATTTCAAACAAACAACCTAACCCTATGCCTACAAGAACTCGAGGAACAACAACAAAGACAGCCCAGAGCAAATAGAAGGAAGGAAATAACCAAGATCAGAGCAGAATTAAATGACATGGAGACTAAAAGCACAATTCTAAGGGTCAATAAATCCAGGAGCTGGTTCTTTGAAAAGATAAACAAAATCGACAAGCCTTTAAGCAGGCTCATCAAGAAAAAAAGAGAGAAGACCCAAATTAATACAATCAGAAATGAAAGAGGAGAGATTACAACTGATGCCACAGAAATACAAAGGATTGTAAGAAATTACTATGAAGAACTATATGCCAAGAAATTTGAAAACCTGGGCAAAATGGACAAGTTTCTAGAAAAATATAATCTTCCAAAACACAATGAAGAAGAAGCAGAAAGCCTGAACAGACCAATAACAGCAGATGAAATTGAAACAGTAATCAAAAAACTCCCAACACACAAAAGCCCTGGACCAGATGGTTTTACAGGAGAATTCTACAAAGCATTTAAGGAAGAGCTAACCCTTATCCTTCACAGACTATTCCAAAAAAATCCAAAATGATGGAAGACTCCCAAACTCTTTATATGAAGCCAGCATCATCCTAATCCCAAAACCAGATAAAGACACAACAAAGAAAGAAAACTTCAGGCCTATATTGCTGATGAACATAGACGCTAAAATACTCAACAAAATATTGGCAAACCACATCCAACAATACGTTAAAAAGATCATACACCATGACCAAGGGAGATTCATCCCAGGAATGCAAGGATGGTTCAATATTCGCAAATCAGTAAATGTAATACATCACATAAACAAAAGCAAAGACAAAAATCACATGATCATATCAATAGATGCGGAAAAGGCATTTGATAAGGTACCACACCCATTTATGATAAAAACACTCAGCAAAGTGGGAATAGAGAGAGCATTCCTCAACATAATAAAGGCAATATAAGAGAGGCCTACAGCCAACATCATATTCAACAGGCTAAAACTAAAATCTCTTCCACTAAGATCAGGAACAAAACAAGGTTGTCCACTTTACCACTTTTATTCAATATAGTATTGGAAGTCTTAGCCACAGCGATTAGACAAAAAAAGGAAATAAAAGGCATCCAAATCAGAAAGGAAGAAACAAAACTATCATTGTTTGCAGATGACGTGATAGTGTACATAGAAAATCCTATAGACTCAGCAAAAAAGCTGCTCAACCTAATAAATGAATTTGGCTAAACAGCAGGATACAAAGTCAATATCCAGAAATCAAAGGCATTTTTGTATACCAACAATGAAACAGCAGAAGCAGAAATCAAGAAAAAAAATCCCATTCGATATAGCAAAAAATAAAATAAAATACCTAGGAATAAACCTAACCAAGGAGGTAAAAGACCTGTATGCAGAAAACTACACAACATTGAAGAAAGAAATCAAGGAAGACACAAACAAGTGGAAACATATACCGTGCTCATGGATTGAAAGAATCAACATCATCAAAATGTCCATACTACCCAAAGCAATTTACAAATTTAATGCCATACCTATTAAAGTACCAATAGAATATTTCACAGACATAGAACAAACACTTCAAAAATTTATATGGAACCATAAATGACCCCGGATAGCTGCTGCAATTTTGAGAAAGAAGAGCAAAGTAGGAGGGATCACAATACCTGATACCAAACTGTATTACAAGGCCACTGTAATCAAAACAGCCTGGTACTGGCATAAAAACAGGCACATAGACCAGTGGAACAGAACAGAGAACCCAGAAATAAACCCAAGTCTCTACAGTCAATTAATATTCGACAAAGGGGGCATAAAATGGAGTAAAAATAGCCTCTTCAACCAGTGGTGTTGGGAGAACTGGACAGCTACGTGCAAAAAAATGAAACTCAAGCACCAACTTACACCATACACAAAAATAAATTCAAGGTGGATAAAAGATTTAAATATAAGCCATGACACCATTAAAGTCCTAGAGGAGAACATAGGCAGGAAAATCTCAGTACATTTCATGCAGCAACATTTTTACTGATATGTCCCCTAAAGCAATGGACATAAAGGAAAGAATAAACAAATCGGATCTCATCAAAATAAAAAGCTTCTGTATGGCTAAAGAAAACAGTATTAAAATAAAAAGAGAACCGACCATATGGGAAAACATATTTTCCAATGATATCTCAGACAAGGGTTTAATCTCCAAAATATATAAAGAACTTACACGACTCCACTCTAAGAAGATGAGCTACCCAATTAAAAAATGGGCAAAGGACTTGAACAGACAATTCTCCAAGGAGGACATACAGAGGATCCAGAGACACATGAAAAGATGCTCAGTATGGTTAGCTATCAGAGAGATGCAAATTAAAACCACAATGAGATACCACCTCACACCAGTCAGAATGGCCATCATAAACAAAGCAACAAACAACAAGTGTTGGAGAGATTGTGGAGAAAAGGGGACCCTAGTGCACTGTTGGTGGGATTGCAGACTGGTACAACCACTATGGAAAGCAGTATGGAATTTTCTAAGAAAACTAAAAATGGATCTACGTTTTGACCCAGCAATCCCACTGCTAGGATTATATCCTAAGAACCCTGGAACACCAGTCGAAAAGAATCTATGCACCTCTATGTTCATAACAGCACAAGTTACAATAGCCAAGTGTTGGAAGCAACCCAGGAGCCCATCAGTAAATGAATAGATTAAAGAACTATGGTACATTTACACAATGGAATTCTATGCAGCAGAAAGAAAGAAGGAGCTCTTACTCTTTGTGATAACATGGATGGAACTGGAGAGCATTATGCTAAGTGAAATAAGCCAGGAGGTAAAAGACAAATAGCATATGATCTCACCTTTAACAGGAACCTAACCAACAAAACAAACAAACAAGCAAAATATAACCAAAGACACTGAAATTGAGAACAGGCTGACAGTCACCAGAGGGGGAGGGGAGGGAATTTCAGGGGAAAAGGGGAAGGGTTTAGAGCAACAAGTATAAAGGACACATGGACAAAAACTAGGGGGAGTGGAAACGGGAGGGAGGTGGGGACAGCTGGGGTGGTGGGCTGTGTTGGGAGTAAAAGACAGAAAACTGTACAAGAACAACAATTAAAATAAATTTTGAAAAAAGAACAGGAAAAAAAAGAAAAAGAAATTCAGTCTGACTAATGCATGAATGTTGAGGAGCTGGAGAGGGTCATAGAGTGAGACGAAGCGAGAAAAGTAGGAAGGACTGCCTCAGGCAGGACCTACTAGGCTACATCAGTTGGTTCAGAGCAATAGGAAGTTGCTGTAGGGTATTAAGCAGGGGAATGACACGATCTAATTCACCATCTTGTTGATCCAGAGACAGACAGTCTGGAAGTAATGAACTAGAAGAGTGAAAAATTCGAGGCCAGAAAAGGAAATTATCAAAAATGCAGGAGACAGGAGAATGAGGCTGTGAGGGATTAATTAACTGCTATTATAGAGGCTTTGACAGAAAAATTTAGAGTGAGCCCAGGAGATAAAAGGGAAAATGTGTAGAAAGAGACACTGAACAAAGGGATGGAAGAGCAGGCCAGAGTCCCATGGGGAAGGAGAAAAGGAATGCTGCTTTTCCCCAGAGTGACCTTGCTTTTAAGGGAGAAACAAGTCAGTTTGTCAAAAACAAGCCAGTTGTCACTGTGAAGTAATTACAGATTTGCACCATGATGAATGCATTTGATTTAGACTGTTATTGAAGTTAATAAATAGCTTTCTTTTACCTAGCTCATTCTCTCCATTGAATGGATCGTTCTTTATAAACATACAGATGTCACACGCATTGCACTGTATCTAGAAGACAGTTGGGAAAGTGACTCTAGTTTTGTCACCTTTGACTAGCTGTGGCCTTTGGTTGCGTTGGTTTTCCTTCGTGTTTCTATTTCGTGGGCGGGAGTCATAGTGGAAGGAATAGAGACCTTAGATTTATTCAATCCTTGGATTGAATCCTGACTGCCTCCACTTACTAGCTGTGTGGCCTTGAGGAAATTACTTAATTCTTCTATGTCTCAATTTTCTTACATCTTAAAAGAAATAAGACTACCATCTTGTATCTATTTGCTATTGATGCATAACAAACCACCACCATAACTCAGCGGTTTAAAATAATGAGCAGTTATTAGCTCACAGTTTTGCCCAGGTCCAGCCATTTTGGCATGGTTCATTCATGTGCTGATGGTCAGTTTAGGGTTGGCTGGCTGGGGGGCTGGTTTGCTGATCTTGCCTGGGTGGTCTCACAGGGCTGGGCTTCACCTGCGAGGCTCATTTCTCCCTCATCCGCTAATAAGAGCCTGGGTGTATTCTCGTGGTGGTTGGGTGGAAATGTGCCAGACCTCTTTAAAGTCTAGACTCAGAACGGGCACCACATCACTTCTGCTGCATTTTATTGGCTGAATCAAGTCACAAGGCCAGCCTAGATTCAAGAGGGTGGAGAAACAGACTCCCATAGTGGATGGGAAGAACTGCAGAGGCATATTGCAAGGGGTATGGCTATAGAGCAGGGAAGACTAGTGATCATTTTTGGAATCTCCTACAGTGTTACCCTGCCTTCTTGGGAGAAATTGATGAAAACATTCCCAAAGGATCTGTGTTTCAGTGCAATTAAGCATTTGTGTTCCAGCATAGTGCCTGAAATACAGATACTTAATACCTGTGTTAATGTCTCCTTGCCTATAAATACCAACAGCAAGATCAGACAGAGCCTGGACCATCCAGTGCACACTGCTAGAGGGAGAACTGATAGAAACAGAACAGATAAACTTTTTAATACCTGCTACAGCGTTACTTGTGCCTTTCCCAACAGGCAAGTGTTTTTTGTTTTTTGTTTTTTTTTTTTAAAGATTTTCAACAGAACAAAATTATAGGCCTTGCTTTTAGAAAAAGTAGACAATGTGGTCTCTCTCTTGCTCATCTTTCTTTCCCCTGAGAATACCCTCAGAATGATAGGACTTCACCCTCTCTTCTATAGAGGAACAATGTGTTATTTTGGTCTGCCTTTGATCACTGGTGATTCACTTTAAAGGCAGCACTGCTGGAAAAGTGCAGAAAGCGGAGTTGCAATCAGAAAAATGACTATGTAAAAATGGCATCCTCTGACTTTCTGTTCTTGTTTCCCAGGAGTTTTTCTTTTTTAATTCCTTTGCCTGATGACAACCAGCCAGGCTGGGAAAGGTGGGCTGGGTCCTAATTCTCTAGCAGTTCTCATTAATATTCCCTCTGAGTTTTGCAAGGAGTTCACTGAGGAATATCTTCCTGTAGAATTTGCTAAGGAGACATCTGACTTAAAGATACCAAGCAGGTAAAGCAAGATTTTCATTCATAAAGTAGGCACCAATGATGATTACGTTAAACGACCATCCTGGCACGTTCACAGAATGTGCTATACACCTGAATGGTGCATGGCCTTCAGCTCAACCAGCCCAATTTTAACCAAAGGAAACACATGGAAAAGTTGTGTGTGTTTTAAAAATAGACTTTTAATTTGAGATAATTTTAGATTTAATGGAAAAATTGTAAAGATAGTACATAGAATTTCTGTATACTTCTCACTCATTTTCTCTTAACATTAACAGATGATATCACCATGGAATATTTGTCATAACTGAAAAACCAACATTGGAATAGTATTATTAAGTAAGTAAACTCCATTCTTTACTTGGAGGTCAGCAGTTTTTCCACTAATGTTCTCTTTCTCTTCCCAAATGTGATCTAGGGCACCACCTTGTATTTATTGCTCTGTTGCAATATCCTCTAGTCTGTGACAGTTTCTCAATCTTTCTGGCCTTTTTTTTATGATGCTGACAGTTTGGAGGAGTACTGTTATGATATTTTATTTTGTTTTATGTATTCATAGAGAGAGGGGAAAGAAGGACAGAAGAAAGGAAGAGAAACATCGATGTGGGAGAGATCTGTTGGTTGCCTCTCACATACCCCCAACTGGAAACCTGGCCTGCAACCAAGGCATGTGCCCTGACTGAGAATCTAACTGGTGACCTTTAGGTCTGCAGGCCAGTGCCCAACCCACTGAGTCACACCAATCAGGGATGGTGTGATATTCTATAGAATGCTCCTCAGCTTGTGTTTGGTGTTTTGCTTTTGATATTAGGCTGAGATTATAGATTTTTGTAATGAATGCACCAGAGGTGCCCTTCTTGGTACTCTTGTCACATCATATCAGGGGTATAAGACACAAAATCATGATGCTCATGGAAGCCTCATGTACAATAGTGAGAAGCTGGAAACTAATGCTCAGAAACAAGGCATTGTTAGCGTATTTTGTTATGGACACAATGGGGATATTTCATAGTCATTATAAATTGTGATGGAGGTTAAAGATTCAGACATACAAAGGCAGACTGCAAAGCAGTGTATATGGTAAGATTTCATTTAATAATTGAAAATACCTCTGGTTTAAAACCCCTGCACACTGCCCCACAACAGCGCTATGAAGAAGATGCTCTTGTCCCAGAACCTGCCCCTGAGGGCCCTGTGTCTGGCCTACAACTGTTACAGCAGTGTCCAGTGTCCATCGCCTTATACAGTCGAGTCTCTGATCCTTCCTAGGACAGCCTGTACACATCAGAAAGGTAGCTCCTACCAGAAGGAGTGCATGTTTTACGAAGATATGTTCTACATAATGGGGCTAATGATGTCTCCTAGGTTCATTGCAAAGAGGAAACATGATAATACATAACCATATAACCTATGTGATCATATTTATCCCAAAAGGTAAGCATGGATGCTGGTTAAACCTGAAGAATTATCAAGCAAACAGAAGCAATGGGAAGAGCTGGTTATATGAAAAAGGGGATTCTGCTGAGGCAGATCCCATTCTTCTTTCAAATCTCTTTTGTGGACATATGGATCCACTCACTCAGAAATAACCCTCTGCCTGCTGGGCACCTGAGCCCACAGCCCAGAAGCCTTCCTTTCCATTGACTTCAGTGAGAGCTGATCTTGTTTTTAGTCTTTGGGATGGAAGTAAACTCCCCTCCAGGAGGCAACTGTGGATTCCCATCTAGGGTTCATCTTCTGCTTTATGCTTCACAGTGGACAATATGAATGAGGATGATATTTTGTCAACCCCAGTACCTCGGGTGGTATGTGATGCTGACTAGATGCTCAACATGTGTTTAATGAATTAAACTAATAAGACGAGTCTTCTGTATTATTAAAGCCTCTTTACATCCTTTTCATCCTTCCTTCCTATTTTCCCCTTTAAAGTAACAGCCTCATCCTCTCTTGTCCAGCTCTTAAAATGGACCATTAAGAATATTAACACTTTTTGCACCTCTGGGCTTTTGTACTTGGTGTTCCTCCTTCTCTGGAAGCTCTTCCCCTGGTCTCTTCATGTTGGACCATTTTACCTTTTAGTTCTCAGCTTAAATGCTTTCTCCTTAAGAAGCCTTTTGGATGACCCTATCTGAAGAGACATTTCCCAGTTATTTCCTTATCTCATCACCCTTTTTATTTTTTTCATGACTTATTATAATCTAGTGTTATTTTTTCTTTTTATTTTTCTCCCTCTCTCTCTCTCTCTCTCTCTCCTTGACTCCCAATCTGTTTGTCTCTCTTTCTCTGTTCACATGCTCTCTCTCTAATTGATGTCATGATAACTCCATGAGGGCTTAGAAGTCACCTGTCTGGTGCATCATTGCCTCTGTGACCTTAACCCCAGAATCATATGCAATAAACATCTATCGAAGTCAGTGAGAGGATACCCCACTCATTTCCCTAACTCTAGTCTTTTCCCTCACCAGTGTCTCCTCATTTAATACCAACACCTGAGCTCCACACTGCCTGCTCAAGATTCTCCCTTGTCTTTGCCATGACCTCCAGCTGATGTTTATATATGTTTAAATTTCACAGAACAGATCTCAAAACACATTTCTTGGGTTGCTCATGGACTCTTTAAAAAAAAAACTTTTATTTTAGCAAGTAAGTACATGTTAAAATGACAAAATCTCATAAGAAATTGATAACAAGAAGGCAATGACTAATATTTACATGAAAAGATAAAGGAAGAAATCATCAAAAATTAATTTAGGTGTATAAAAAAACTTTTTATTTTTCTCATTTTACCATGGATTAAGGAAAAGTTCTGGAACCTTCCTTAAGATTTGGGAACAAGCAACTCATGGAATAAAATAAGATCTCCTTAAGTCTTACAGGCCCTTTGTACCCAACCCTCTGCCTGCTCGTTTGCTTCAGTCCTTGCTCCCTCCCCACCTTTGTTTGCCCTAGATAGAGTGTACTCATCAGTTTCTTGAGTTTCCTTGATCAGACCAATCTGCTCATGACTTGGAACCTCTGCCCATGTCATTTCCTGGTTTGGAAAGCCTTGTGCTCTAACCTGCTGGTCAATTTCTAAAGCTTGTTAACATAAAGATAAATACTATCAGTCTTTTCAACAGCAAAAAGGTTTAAGCCTGTGAAAAAAGTGGCACCGAGGATGGGATGAGAGAGACTTGGAATAAGCAAGTATGGGCCCGACTCCAACGATGCTCACTTACTGGGGGAATTTCACCACGCGCAGCTGCGACAAGAGCCCAGAAGACCTGGATTTAAAACTCATCTCCATAACTGACTAACTAGGTGGATTTTGACAACATACTTAATCTCTCTCAGCTTCCATCTGTTATCTGCAAAACAGAAAGGGGATACTTACCTTACTGGGTTGTCAAAGAGTTAAATATAATAAATATGAGTTAAATCATCCAGCCAAGTTTCTCTCACATAAGACAGGGCCAAATATTATTTTTCTTTTCTCTTCATACCCACTAACCTCTTCTCCAGGAAAAGGCAAATCTGCTCTTCAGCCAAACTATAAGAGAAGATAATTGCTTTGGGTACCATTAATGTCCCTTCTCCCCCCTGTTGGCCCACTTGCATATTTAAATGAATGATTAATAATTATCTCTTTGTGGGTATATACATTATTTTGCTTTCTTAGCCAGGATCTTGTCCCCAATTCTGTCTAAAGTAAAGGAAACTGGAAAGGAACTTGTTTATCCAAAGCTATTAATAGAAAACAGTCCAGGTAGCTTTCCGAAGGTATACCAGTTAGAAATAATATTTGTCTGCGAGTAACAAAAAGCTGAAAATAATGGCTTGAATCAAGGGGTGGCTTTATTTTTCTCCTAATAAATTTAATAATAACATGCCTGCCTTCTTGATATCAAGACCCAGGTTCCTTTTATCTTTCTGCTTACCCTGCCTTAGCAAATGCTTGCTGCTTCATAGTCACATGATGGCTGGCCCACATTCACCTTCAGGTAGAAAGAAGTAAGGGGGAAGAGGATAACAGTACAGACCCTATAACTTCCAATGACATCTCAATGGCTAGACCAGCACATACAGCAGAACTTTCTGTGATGTTGGAAATGTTCTGTACTTGAACTATCCAAGATGATAGCTACCAGCCACTTGTGCTGGCATTTAAAATGTAGGTAGTGTCACTGAAGAGGTGAATTTTACATTTTACTTCATTTCAATAAATTTTAATTTATATAGCTACATATGTCTAGTGGCTACCATATCAGACAGCGCAGGGTTAAATATTTGTCACATGACTACCCCATCTGCAAGCAAGGCTGGGAAATGTGGGTTTGGGGCTGAGCACATTGCTACCTCCCACAAAATTGAGCTTTTCTTAATAAGGAAAAACACACAAAAATGAATGTAGGCTAGGCAAGTAAATAGCAGCCTCCGCCACACAGTGAGAGTTGCATGCTAACATTCCTTAAACCCGAAGGAGTGGAGTCTTAATGAGTTTATCAAAAACACAAGGAGTGGTGTGCCTGGGCAGATGTTAAGTAGATGGAAACCAGAATCCCGGAGATGGAGTTCAATTCCAAATACCTTCTTTTCCAATGAAGAAACTGAGGCTTAGAGGGGTGACTGAAGAGACCTAATTAAGAGATAAGTGGAATATTTGCTCTAAAATAATAGAGCTGATTTAGTGTCCTTTAATATATCACCGATGGGCAAATGTATAATCTCAGAAAGAAAATGCTTTCTGCCTATGGGTTGTTTTTTTTTTTTTTTTTTTTTTAAAAAAAAAAAAAAAAAAGCAATGAAGAAAAGCTAGAGGGATTTTAATGCCACCTATTGGTAGTCAAAAGTATAAGGCGCCCCTTCCTGGCATAGCTTGTTAGTGATGGTTTTAGAGACACCAGGGGTCATGTAGGGTCCCATAGAGAAGAATGACAGACGGTGGAAGATGTGTTCCTTGCCATCAGCTTGGAACATGTGCATTAGTTCCTTCTCAACTCTCAGCATCTTAGAAGGGCTTTCTCTGAGCGCTCCTCTCCGCTTTCCAGTAATTCAACCCATCTCAGGCATATAGAGAAACACTAGAGGAAGACTTACCAGTCAGTTCTTAAAATCACAAGAAATAGAAAACAAAACACAACACATTTTGAGCTATATATAACCCTAGGGAGAAATTCAAGGTTCTTACTTGATCCAGACTCAAAAATAAATCCTGTTATTTACAGCAGTCCCCTTGACTTGTTGAGTGTGTAACCATTCTACAGCAAAGAAAAGAAAAGAAAAGAAAGAAAGAAAGAAAGAAAGAAAGAAAGAAAAGGAAAGGAAAGAAAAGAAAAGAAAAGAAAAGAAAAGAAAAGGAAAGGAAAGGAAAGAAAAGAAAAGAAAAATTAAAAACCAAATGCTCATCCTGACTCACTCAGAGAAGAATCCAAGGTTTTTAACGCAGGGCACCGACTCTGCCTGTTTTTCCCCTTCGTCATCTGCTACCCTTAAAAAATGCTATCAACTGCCTTGGTAGGAATCCACATTTCTTCCTTTTTGTTCCTTGGCTCCATTCCAGCATTTCACTTGTCACACTGATGGGTGAAATGCCTTTCATATTGGCATAGGACAGCGAGCGGATGCCTCCCCTTATGTTATTAAGCAGAGACCCGGCTAGCGAATCCACCCAGAACTGGAGTCTCCTTTGCGGCTTTGGAACACTGGTGGCACCGTGGCTCGAGATAATTTTGACTATGGCTGGAGAACCCAGCAGCTCAGAATCCACAAAAAGGAGAGGTGGAAGGAGGTAAGTGATACAGACAAGGGGATTTCGATGTCACCATTGTGCAAGGGACGCTGGCTGGTGAGCAATTAGCTGTGGGCTCAAAGATTGCAACCATAGTTCATTAGCTGGTTAGATACCTTCATCTGGAGAGAGGAGCTGTTGGTTTTGGGTGAGAGATGGGAGTAAATTCTGCTTTACGTGCCCTGCAAAGAGCCTCATTGAATTAACCTTCGGTGTCATGCCTTGGAAAAACAAATCCAAGTTTCTGGCATAAAGCTGCACGTGTGTTCCGCACACCGGCTTGCAGGCGACTGTTTGCTTCTAATTAGGGAGCTGAAAGCTGCTGGCAGAGGAATTCATATTTATCACAAGTTGTGGCATTGCATTTAGTTTGTGGGTCTATGGTTTTAACATGGGGACCAGAGATGATTGTACTGGATTCTTCCCTCTGGGTTCTGACTCTGTTACTTCTGTTCTCAGGTTCATGTCCAGTTATTCTGAGTTGACCCTTCACACACTGATTCAGTTCACACTCTGGGTTCTCCCATTAACTAGTTGTGTTCCCTGGTGTGATTATCCTGATAACCTAAACCCCAGTTTTGTTTTTTTCCTTTGTAGATACAATAAAACATCTCCGGGTGAGTTGTTGAGAAAATAAAATGGGATGGTCAGTAGGGTGCCTCCCGGGTTGCCTGGAAATAGTTCATGCGCAGCGCATCTCGATTCTTTTATCTATAGAACGAGAGGTTTGTGTTAAATGATCTCTAAGGTATTTAAAAAAATTAATTTAACAAACATTTGTTGACTACCTGCTAAGTGACACATTGCACTAGGCATTCGGGTTACAGTCACAAACAAGACTACCAGACAGACCACTGCCTGCCTTCATGGGACTCAAATTTCAGAGGACACAGGCAACGTGCACGGAAATGCATGTGACTTTCCTTGCTCTTCCCTTCATCTTTGTACATGTAATCCAGCTCAGACTTTAAGTTCATCTTCAAAGCTATTCCTTAATTAAACCTTAAGGGAGTATCTTCTGACTTACTACATATATTACTTTATTTTCACTGTTTACATTATTATAGATGTCCCCATTGCCCCTCCCCTTTTGTCCACCTCCCCACCCCTCCCCTCTTCCCTCTGGCCATCAGCACACTGTTGTCTGTGTCTATGGGTTATGCACATACGTCCTTTGGTGAATCCCTTCACCTTCTTTCATCCAGTCCCCCTCCCTCTCTGCCAGCTGTCAGTCTGTGACATGTATCCACGCCCCTGTTTGACTTTCTTTCTTTTAATTTAGTAAACATATGCTGACTCTGTCTGCCCAGCATCCATCCCCCCTTTCCTGGTAGGAAGATGCTGGATTTCCTTTGGGAAACCTTCCTTGTGTTCCACTCCCATTGTGAATCAGATGGGGCTCCACCCTGGCTGCAGGAGGGCTATGGAGCATACTGAATGCTCCTGACACCGCGGAAGGCCTGACCCATCAACGCAATCACATATCCCAAGGCCACAGCGATTGGCATGTGTTGAGCTACATGACCAAAGTTTTCCCAATCAAAGAGAATCAAAGGGGCTTCAGTAAACAAACAAGCTCCCTGAGATGCTTTCTGGGGACCATGTTCAATGTTACCCTACTTCATAAGGGTGAGAGGTGACTTGAGGGGAGAACATGCCATTTTTTCCCCTTTCTGAAGGCTTTTCTTCTTCCTCTCAAAGGTCTTCTTACTCGCCATTATAAAACCATTTGTGAGGCGCCTGCCCCTCATCCTGTTATTTCTCCTTCCCTGACTTTGACATTGAGAGCTCTGTGATTGGTGAAAGGCTGTTGGCTGATAACTCTTCACAGGAAGAGAGTCTTGTTAGTACCGGAAGAGGATGGGGCGCACATCTCCCACCTCCCTAGTCCCTGTCCACATCATCTCAATGTCAGAGAGTCTCTTCTGAACACTGTGGTTCTGAAGTCCAATTTGTGATTCTGACCATACCTACAGGCTGAGTCGTCTAGTCTACCTTCTGTTGCAGAAACGTTCAGACACAATGTGTTTCCCCATTGCTCATTTGTCTAATTTGACTGAAAAAGTTTGCTTCATAACATGTCACAAGACAACATGTTGGTGTCGATTTTTAAATGTGGATACTCCATAAGCATTTCTTTATCTTATTTGTGAAGTGGATGTATTTAGGGAGGCATAATGAGATGACCAAAAAGGTTGGTCGTCCATCCATTTATTTATGTATTTACTTACTAAGAAATAGTTATCCGGCTCCTATCATATGCCAGACACTCTTGTAGACACTAAAAAATAATTTTCGGGTTCCCTCCATATATGGAGGGGAGCGATTTCTTCACCATTTTTGGTGGGAGTTGAGCAAGCATCCAAGAAGTTTCCTTGAATTTGTGCAAAAAAAAAAGTGTCATTTCTACTCCTTCACAGATATTACCATTTTACCCCCCAAAGTGTTTATGAAGCCCAAGGACTCAGAGAACTGAATTTGACATCCCCAGGAGCCAGGTGTGAGCGACAAAGCTAAGCAGCAAGCCTGGACCCGGGACACCGCAGGACCACCAGGCGCGTCCCCCACCCAGCCCGGGGCGGGGCCGCGGACCTGCTTTCCCTGGGCAATGCTAGCGTCCGCCGGAACCCCCCAGGGGGCGCTCGCGCGGAGGTTTCCGAACTAGTATCTCGCGGGTTGCAGGGCGCATGGGTTTCGTCAGAAGGTGGAAATCTCTCTGAGAAGCTGCCATCTCCCCGCCACTCGCCCGCTTCCCCTACTCTTCCTTCCCTTCTCCCTGGCTCCTCGCAGTTCCCTGTCTTACCCCACTACCTTCCACTTTACTCTATGAGTTAACTGTGAGCCTTGCTGCTATCCCCAACATTTTCGTCCTTCCCCAGCCCCCATCACCAAGAATGGAGTCAGGGTTTCCGGAGAGACCAAACTCTCCTCCCAGCATCTTTTCCATCCGCTGTTTTTAAACTGGCCTCCGAGGACGAGGGGGGAGGGAAGTCTGACCCCCCGCCCCCTTATATCACTACACAACTACACCACCAACCACCTCCACTCCAAAGCCGGATTTTGCATTCTGGGGGTGGGACAGACCTGTCCTCGGGCTGAATTCTCTTTCTACTCTTCGAGGTTGGCACACCCAGGTAAGTAAATGCCAACTCTGCATTCCTGTGTTCTCGGGGCGCTAGGATTGCAAAGTGTGTTGGGGCTGCTGCGTAGTAAGACCAACTTTTGAGATGCACTGGTTTTCGCTCAGATTTGCTTGTTTATGATTGCTGTTGTTGTTTCAGTAATTGGCTACATGCATAGTCTTTCATGCAAGGGAACTTTGATCCCCTGCATCTTGTCTTCTGACATTCGCCTGCTCGCTCAGGTAGGGTGGGGCTTGGGGGTGGGGCGGAGGGCGATAGCGGTGCACCCGCCGAGTGTCCAGTCCTGGAAGTCCTGAAGGGGGTAGGGCAGTTGTTACAGATATCTGGGAGGAGGGGGGGAGCGGAGTCCTGGCTGAAGTTGCAGATTTCCCTCTGACGGGGAGAAAGCTCTGGGGAATTGTAGCTGTCTCCAATGGCTTCACCTAGCTGCCGTGGGATTCAGCCTCTCAGCCTTCTTTTCCAACCATCTTTACAACTGGTCCCAGTAATGTGTAATTGCGCCCGAGGCTATCAGGCTTAAAACGCATCAATAGGCTTGCAAGCCCCTTGATGCAACAAAGTTCCGTAGCAGTCCTTTCTCTGTTGAGTAGCCTGGGGGATAAGGGGACAGGGGATAGCACTGGAGGGACTACTGAAGCGCTAGCTACAGCTCACTAAATAGGTGTGGTACCACAGACTCCCGAGGATTGTTAGGGCAGAATCGAGGGAGGCGATTAGGAGGTGGTCCACGCCAAGTCAAGTGAATGTTGTCGACCACCAGGTGGGGAGAAGGTGAAGGCTGAGAAGTACTCTTAGGAACCTGCACATCTCCTTCCTGTTGAGGGAAGTGGGTGGGCTTTAAGGCTCTGGTTTTCGTCCTGCCCTCCAGATCCAATCGCGCCCCCAGGTGGCCTTGCAAGACTAGCTTCCAGTCCTGGAACTTGCCAGGCTCCGGGAGAAATCGCGGGCTGCAGAGCTCATTCTAGGGCAGAATGTTTGAAGTGCGCGCCATGGGGGTTCCGGAGGTGGAGGGGGGAAAGAAGAGAGTGGGGGAGAATGCCGGGGGAAACTTTACTAGAGGAATAACTGAGAGAACCCCCTTCCCGTCTTGCCCTAACTGACGCACTGATGCCCTAGGATTTCAGCGCCTTTTGGGAGAGTCTCTAGAGGCTCTTTCACACCTGTGTTCAAAACTACGCAAAACCACTAGTCAAGGAACATGTATGAGTGACCCATAGACGTGGACAACAGGGTAGAGATTGACACGGGGAGAGGGGTGGTGCGGGGAGGGATGGGCAGAGGAGAGCAAAGGGGGAAAATTGGGGTGACTGTAAAAGAACAACAATAAAATATTTATTAAAACATTTTAAAAAGCTATGCAAAAGCAGCACTTCACCCTCTTGCTTTGCTAGGAATTTGTAAAGCGCTGCTCTGGTTGTTCTGGGCTCACTTGGTTTTTGATTTCCTAAACAGCTTTTTTTTTTTGCTGTCCAAGGTAGTCTAAAGTGTTTTGAAACTAAGACTAAACCCTGCTCTTTTGGGGAAAAAAAAAACCTACTTTAACTTCAAATGAAATATTCTTTTCTCCCTATTCCTTCTTTTTATTGCTCTCTCAGCAATTCCTCTTCTCAAACAACCCTCCCCCCACCCCCACCCAAATCCGCAGCTTTCCTAGAGCTTAGGTGTTTTGAATCCACGAGGATGTTTTATAGTTAGTATACACCGGTTAAACGGCAGAGCACATCGCCCAAGAGCCAGAGAGAAGCGACAACTTTTTTTATTTTATTTTACGCCCTTTAAGTTTAGGAAGGCCCCATTTCTTTTCATTACCCAGCAGATAAGACAGAGTTCAGGATGGCTGTGGCTGCGATGAGATAACTTCTGATGTTTTCATTTCCCGTGCTGAGCTGCTGCCTCTAGGTTCAATTCATTTTATTTGTCTGTCCATTTTTAAAGAAAGACTGACCCAGTCGCTCGAGCAGATCAGGGGTCTGAGCTCAGAGTAGGTCAGAGGTCCTCTCCTGTAGGCAGGCGGATACAATAGGAGTGTTGGCAAACACAGGTAGGATACCCATGTTCATAGTGGGTACTAATAAAGGCCAGATTCTTCTCATTTGTCTCTGATGGGGAGATTTTGATGGTTTCACAGTATCAAACGCAAACCACATCAAAACTAGGTCAATTCCCCTGGTCCTTACATAAAAGTATCAGTTCACAGCAGGAGTGGATGTTGAACCCTGGGCAGTTTTAAATGGTTGGGTGAGAAGAGCTTGCCTGTAATGGAACCAAAGGCGCAGACCATGTGGTTGCGTGAACGCTCTCGCTGCCCCAGACCTGTACTCCCCTTCGAGTGGTCAGCCTTCTCGTTACGCTGCCAGCAGGGCACACGTGGTGTCCAGTGTGCTTCCCAGCATGGGACAACCACTTTACCAGAGCTTCAAAATATTTCTTTTAAAATATTGAGCCTTGAGGTTTGTGAGTTGTTTTTCAGTTGTGCTTAAAAAGACTTCTGTTTCCCTCCAGCTGTCTGGTAGGAGCAACATGGCATTCTGCTTGAATCACTGGTTTGTCTTAAGGGGACCCCACTTTTAGAGATTTTAATTAAGAGGTGTCTTGTATTCAAGTGTTTCTTGATCTGCTTGTGGATTTTGGACTTAAAAATACCCCATTTGAGTTAGTAGGAAGCAAAGATGTTACGTTTCCAGAGAAGTTTCAGGTAGCACTCCAACAAACAGAAGCTTTGATTTTTCCTTTCTTTATATTGAGTCCACCATCATGCCTGGAAACCTTCAGATCACACTTACTGTAAGAACTAATGACAGAGGAAAAGCAACTGAGTGGTGGGATCTTTATTTTCATCTGCATTTGAATCTTTTACATGGTTTGCACCATGCCTTGCTGTCTTCATTTTATATGTTCCCTGAAATATAACACTCTGGACCATTATGGCCACCTTTATTTGCATAAAGAGAGGATTTTCCCATTTAGAAGTAAACGTGTTGGAGGAGAGCAGCTCACGTTGTGCGAATCAGTGTCGCGTGCTTTCGCAGCGACCTGAATCCCAGGCAGCGAATGAGAAGGGTTCCGATGGTCTCAGCTTGGCTGACTGGGAGAAAGCCTGTGCACTAGTTGGGAAAGTCACTTCATGAGTCTTTGTACTTTTTAATCAGGGATGTTGCCTGAGGATCTGTATTTCACGCATCTTGTAGAGAATAGGGGTTAACTTTGTTCTCTATATTTGATCTTTCCATTTTTGTCTTGCTAATATTTTTTAAAACACCACAAAGCCCCTTTCGATCCATGTGCTAACCCTAAGTCATATTTCCTAGGCAACAGTAGTCAGTGTATTAGAATTACAAAATATAAAGACAGAAAATTTTATATGCATTTAAAAATGTCGAATGGTTCAAGACCATCCTGTATGCATTAGAACTGACCTTGCAGCATAGAATAGATTTTCTCCTGATTGAATGCAGGTGATAAAGAACAGATTACAGGACTTTAATGCTTTTTAGGATGTCCTAAAAATTCTATAATAGTTCTTCTTTTGAGGCAAGCATGCTATGAAAATTAGGGGGATGGAGTTACAAATTTTTTTTTGAGTGGTGTCCGGTGTTTATGTGAAGGTGGTGGTAGGTCCCAAACCAGGCTCAATAGTGGGTCAGGCAAGATGTACTTGTCTTTTCTGTGTTACTTGTAAAAGACAATATATAGTAAGGCCTCAATCAGCATTAAATTCAACAAGTGGATATCTGATAAAACTTGTGTTTACACAATATTTTCAGTTTTTTCTTTATCAGAAACCTCCTTCATGTGTGAGCTTTCTGTTTACTAAGTGTATATGATGTACAATATGTTTTCCTTAAGTTGGCAAATCCCAGGAAGCCTTTTATTTGGCTTCTGTATTTTTGGGAAAGCCTCTTGAGAACCTCTAGCTTTTAGCTCAGTAAATGTTGAAGACACAAAGGCAAGTCTTGAAAAGCTGACAGCGATAAGGGTGACTTGTTTGGGAAGGTTCATTCCAGCCCTCTGGTTTTAGACCACTCCAAGGGTGGGAGAGCCCCTCTATGCTAGCCTTGGGGCACACATCTCCACACTGTGAACAGCAACTTGATCACTTTGAATCTATGGCTCTCAGAGCTGGGAGAGAGCTCAGGGGTGATGTGTCCAAGCTAGCTGTTTAATTTGGCAGATGTGGAAAAGTAAACCACAGAGAGGTGACTTGCTCAAGATCAGGGGACTCGTTCAACAACCCTCTTGATTACTCCTCTCATAAAGAGACCCAAGTTCCCTGGAGATAATTACTGTGGTGGCGCCAATCTGTGGCGCCGCGTGGGCTGATAATTTTTACTGAGTTGGGGATAGTGGGGGCGGGGGGATGGGGGGCGCTCCTACCTCTATTGCGGTGGTTGGAGGAGCCGGCTTGGGACTTATTACATTGCTGTCTCTAGGAGCCAGTGTAATACTTACCCGATAGATATGATTAAATTTGTACAAAGTCGTCGTCTGCAGTCATCCGTGTTAATGTGCATGTTTTGTGAACAATGGCTCATGCCATCTTAGCTTTCTATTTTAAATGTCACAACCCAGTCAATAAAGTAAACAAAGAGATTTTATGAGTGTTTACAGTTCCAGGGACCCACGAGAGAATCCTTTATTCTGTTTGAAATTAAAGGTCCATGCAAAAAGAACAGACTTTCTAAAACGTTGCTTTTCTATCTCTGGGGCGGAACAGAACATTTCCAACTTCTTATCTCTTATTATTTAGAAAGCTAGAGACAGTTCTTGGAAACAGGGGGAAAGTACAGTATTTCAGATTAATTCTAGAAACCTTCTCAGGTTTAAGGTGTACTGACCAAAAGACCTTCCTTATTCAAGAGATCACAAAGCTCTGTAGGGAAAATTCATTTCGCTTTGAGGGAGAGGAGGAGTAAAATCAAGTTGGCAGGGGTCAAAGGCCCGGGCAGCCCAAGAGGCTGATGAGAAAAGAGGGAAGCGAGGGAGCCAGTCGGCATTAGAGTAGATGATCGCTAGAGGGCGCCGGAGCACCGGCGGAGCCCACCTCCCGCGACCAAGAACTGGACTTCCAGGCTCAGAGATGGGGTTTGACAGAACCCCAAAGAGGGGCTCAGGAGTGAGACATTGGTTGTCTGGCGCCTCTCACTTTCCACCCCAAATTGCCTTTCTGCAGAGAGGAGACAAAGGTTTTGCTTTGAGCATCTGGTGGGGATCTTCCACCGCCTGGCTGGGTGCCCCGCCGCTGGACAGCCTGGCCTCCGCTCTCAGGGTTTTGCCTGGCAGCCTGGAGTCCTACTGCCCTCGGTTTCCCCCGGAGGCAGAACTTGTGATCCAGAAATACCTGGTTTGAATCTTGGGTTTACAGTTTTCAAGCTGCAGGTCTTTGAGTGAATTGCTTCACCTGTATGAGTGTTAGCATCTGCGTGCGAAATGGGACCAGTAATGACTGGGGGAGTGTTTCCAGTTTCCGGTATTTTAGCGGGCAGGCAAACGCTAGTGCCTGTGCCCTTTCTTGAGAGTTCGCTCAGCACTCCTCCTTCCTTTCCTTTCCATCTGAGCCACTTTCTTCTGTCTCCACATCTATCGCCCCCCCCCCAGCTGAACAGTGTCATTTGTCCATCTATTAAAATAACGGAGGACAGCCTTTATGCCAAGAGCTGTGTTAGGCACTGGAGATAAATATGAAGTCCATATCTTTTGACGTTGCAGGCTCAAGGGGCAGACAGGTGCGTGAGAGGAAACACGTGCGAGGTGAGAGATGAACAGATGATGTGGGTAGGACATACCAGAGTCATTTGCTTTGTCTCAAAGAGCCTGGAAAGTGGTCCTAGTCCTTTACACGTAGGCGTTTTTTCATCTCCCCGTATTTCAAGGGACAGGGTCTGTGGAGGGGAATTCTGAGGGAGGAGACAGGGCAGGTGAATCTCACTCAGCATGTAATCTGGATTTTATGTGCATTTAATGGTGCTAATAGAAGTTTTTAAATCCAGTCAGCTTGTACCACAGCCTGCTGTGTTCTGATTTCATCAGTATCAAAAGATAAATGCCTATCTAATTGGCTTAATCCATTTAAACAGGAAAGTAATTTTTATTTTTTAATTGTTTTGATTTTATTTATTTATTTTTAAATTTTTATTTTTTTTCTGTCACCATTTATTCCCCTCCCTTTCCTTCTTCCACCTCCACCCTCCCCCCCCCACAATCATTACACTGTTGTCTGTGTCCATGAGGAAACAGAATAGAAATATAACAACAACCAAACCCTTACCACTAAGTGGTAGGTCTGGAACAACCTACATAAGGATTCTGTTTTTAAGATATTGAAAGATGTATTCAATACAAGTATGAACAAAAATGAAAAATAATAAGGGCAGTTGAATGATCGAAAGAAATACTTTGTTATCATCATTAAAGTGATAGAAAAGCTTTTATTATTTTTTTAGTAGGCACTAGAGGTACAGGGATACCTGATTTGATGTCTGTTGTACTTTGTGCAGTTGTTTCAACAATAACTTAGAGACAGAAATTTCAGTGACAAAATGCAAGAGTCAAGGAGGTTTGTGCCTGAGATCATGTTGAGGTGAACCCGGGGATGGGCACTTTGGCCATGCGTGTTAATTTTATCTGTCCAGGTAGATGGCACAACTCCTGGGAAGCCATGGTTGGAAATCTTTTGCTGGGTGCCCCTCAAATCCTGTGACTTGATTGATGGTGAATCATGTTAGAGGAAAGGCCTGATTAGATGGAAAGGGTGGAAATAGTTAATTTGGGGGGCAGCTAATAACATTCCTCACAGCTTGTGGCCTGATTGAATTTTAAAGAGACAGGAAAATACATGTTTTTTTTTTTTTTTTTTTTTTTGTGGAATCAGAGACTGTGAGAGCTGGACAATTGCGTGCAATCAGGCCCTTCCCATTTTGCAGATGAGGGGGCAGAGGCCCAGGGAGGTGAAATCACCACCAACGCTGGTCAGGGGTGCTCAGGTCCTTCATGAGAGCAGGTCTTTCCCTGTTCTGTTCACTGCTGAACCCCACACAGGGCCAGGTGTCCCGTGGTTCCTCAGACAATCTTGGTTGACTTCATGAACAGTGCTCTTTCTTCCTTTCTCTTATTTGGGATGTGCTGAGAAATCCCCAGATTGTGATGCAATTTGATAATGAGAAAGAAATATTTGTTGAATTTTGTTATGACTTGGTTCAATCCTGGCTCTGCTGCTCAGTAGCTGTTTGGCTTTAGGAAAATTACCAAACCTCTCTGAGCCTTATTTCCTCATCTGTACAAATAGGGATAAAGCATATAAGGTAGCAGAGGACCTGCATCCTAGGTGTGCACTAAGGGTTGCCTTTTCTTACTCTCCCATTCCTGCTCTCTGTTCTTCCCAGTGGATTTAAAGAAGGATATAGGACTTTTTAAAAAGTGTTTTTATTTATTTATCTTGCAGAAGAAATAAAATTATGGCACTAAACATAAACACATACCCGATCACTACAAATATATATTCTATGGATTAGATCTTATTAGCCCCATTTTTTAAATAATTGGGTCAATGCCCAAGCGCTAGCAACTGAGGAGGAAGAGGACTCAAATCTAGGGCGTCCCTACCCAAAATCTAAGACGAGAATGTTTTTCTCAAATCATGTTTCATATGATCTTTGTTTCTTACCCAGTTTTCTACGTTTGCTTCCCTCAAGACGGCTCAGATCCTCTTTCTTCACCGGCCCTCACGGCTTGGCTGTGCCCTGGCCCTGGCCTTGTAACATCACTAGGTATAGGTGTGCCCTCTCCCCAGATGCAACGTAAGCTTCTCTGGGTAGCAGCTGTCTAGTGTACTTCTTGCTGTAACTCCAGAGCACCTAGACCCTCTGTTACCCCATGTGTGTGCCCGTTCCCTTAGCATATGTCCTGCATTCAGGCCAGGTTTGTAGGTGGCTACCATGTACGTTTAACTTACTGAAAATCAACTCTGTACCCTCTCTCATTTATTAAAAATACTTGTATTTGATTGTTTGCTCTATATTATATAATCTAAGTTAATGTGTGAAGTTGTAAAGCTACATTACCATACATTGTGTATGTAATGCAATATATACTATACTTGATGAAAAACTGATAGGATTTTTTTCAAGGATTTATTATGGGAGGTTTTGCTGATGCACTAACTTTGAATCATAGCCCCTGTCTAAAATGTTTATTTGCAAGCCTCTCCTCTGTGCTGTATATAGATAGGTAGAGTTCTTAGTGAAGGGCCTGCATGTCGAGTCAGGCATTCCTGGGTTTGAATCCCATCTGTTTTATCCCTTGAAGCTCACTTTCTACAGATGTAAAAGGAAAATAATGATAGTCCTGTGCCCTCGGCTAGCTGTGAGCCTCAAAGGAAACGGTGCTCATCTCTAGCATCCAAGTGCCCCTCGTATTGCGGGCACATGGAAATTACTCACATTGCAGCTGTTACTGGCTGGTGGCATCCCTCAAAGGTTAGAACTCATGAGTAATTTCCCTAATGGTAGTGGTTTGCTGTGTTGCCAGTGAGTTGTGAAAACTAGAAATCAGCAATCCAGTGTATGCTTTCCATAGGTACTGACACAGCCATCTCCCCTCCTCCACTCCCCTCCTCCACTCTCCTCTCCCACTTCTGCTCCCACCCACAGATTTTATGTGTAGCCACAAAGATCGCTCAAGGGTTATGCTGGGGTTTCTCTCTGGGAGAACTGGCTGTGTTCCTGCAGCTTCCAGTTTTACTTTAAATGCAAAGTATGTTTAGCACTGGACCCCAGATACATAGCCAGAATACAGAATTAGTCACTCCGCCCTGCAAGGCCCACAACAGACGTTTATTGTATTTGACTTTCTGAGTCTCCTACTTTTGTCCCAAAAAGACCCTAGGCAGCCAGCAATAGAGAACATACTGTGTACTTTCTGCTATCAAAGTCCAAAATGCTGCTAGCACAAAATACTCTTTTTTCAGGGAGACCCCATGCATATCTGAAAGCCATGGTTCTTGAACACAAATTAGAATATCCTGGTGGGTTTGTTCCAACACTGACTGCTGGGCCCCACCTCTAGAGTGTCTGATTCAGTGGGGCTAGCGTTGGAGCCAGATGATTTGTACCTGTGGCAATTTCTCAGGTGATGCTAATGCTGTTAGTTTGGGGACCACACTTGGAGAACCCCTGCCTTAAGCATGCACTTTATATAGATGGACTGTGCATTTTCTCTCCTGTGTGGTACACCTGAGAACATTAGTGGTGAAGAAATGGATCTGACATTTACTGAGCACCTGTGACATTTGCCATGTGCTGGGAACCTTACCAGGCACTTGACGCGTATCACTGTATTTAAGCCTCACCATCATCCAGCCAGGCAACTCATATTTATTTATTGAGACCATGTTATGCATCATGCAGTGGGCTGTGCTAGGCTTTGGAATGAACAGAATGAACACTACAGACATAATCTCAACCTCCTGGGTATTGTATTTCAGTAGAGAAGCATGCTTGAGCAGATTAGTCTGATCCATAGAAAATGGAAGATCAGAGAGGCCAAGTAAGTTGGCTAGGGTTACACAGCTAGTCCAAGACGGAGACGAGAGAGGCTTACACACATTTTTACTTCCACTAAACCAGAGGTTCTCCGACATTTTGGTCTCAGGGCCCCTTTATGCTTTCAAGAAGTATTAAAAACCCATAAAGCACTTTTGTTTATTTGGGTTAAATCTGTCAACACTTACCGTATTAGGAATCACAACAGAGCAGGTCACCCTTTGAGAACGGCGGCCTCAAACCGTCCTGCACGCAGCACCAGCGCTCTCAGATTCCGAACTCTCATTTGTCTTGATCATTCTTACAGCCATAACTTCTCATCTCCCTCAAGACATTTTTTTGAACACGAGGATCTCTCTTAAGCCTTAGATTATATTTCTAGTGATGGTGACTTCCCTACAGAAAAGGCTGACCTGCTTTGGAATCGCCTCTTTTGTATCTGTACTTGTATGCATGTATGTATTTATGTGTGTGTGCCTTTACGATAAGGAAAAGCAACAGTTAAGTTTCCAGTTACAGAAGAAACTAAGGTGTGGTGGCTTTGCTATTCATAGAAGGAGCTCTATCGTAGCTGAGGGCATTGAAAAAGATCCAGGTTATGGGAGTCTGTGTGTGATGCGCGCTGCCTTCAGGGTACCTCTGGGCGCGCGTCCTGGAAAGGGAAGCCCGAGCACGCTGAGGGATCGCTCCGCAGCCCCGCATCGGGAAGAACCGTAGATGCACAATTGGACCCGAGGGCTTGCAGCTTTTATGTAATGCTGCCAGCTGAACTGAGTTTAATCGTGGGCTAACGACCGAAAAACTGCCCTTTCCCATCATTTTTATTCATTATCTAATGGGAATGGAAAGTCCTGGTAGATATTTTCCTTTGGTGTGTAATGGCCCGTGGTTGCTCCGGCACTGATGCTCTGGCTGACTCTGGATGTTTTACGCTGCCGTTAAGTTTTATTGAGTAAAACCAACTGAATCGAAGCTGACATAACTCAGTGTGGTCCTCAACGGATGATCAATGAATTCCAATCGCCTTTTATCTTTACAGAGACCAGTGAACTGAGGGGGATGCTGCAGCGAAGGCAGTGTGGTTATTTAGAGGTAACAGATCCTTGGAGGAGATGTTAGAAAGAGGGACTCTGCCAGGCATCTGACTATTTGATCTTTTCAACACTAAACATCTGGATCACTGGTTCAAGGGGAAACTTTGAAAATGTTTATCCAGATGTTTGGTGTCACATAGCACATCTCATAGCCCAAACCAACCAACCAAGACCGTGTGGTGCTAGATGATCATTTGTCGCCATCCTCGAAAGCTGACACTTGACGTGAAGCATCTCTGTTGGGTGACCTGAGGCAGCATAGATGCCTTCACACAGCATCTCTGGGTACAGGGCACATTTTGTGAGGTGATTATAACTTTTTGGAGGAAATGCCTTTCTGGAAAGAAGCCAGCCCTCGTAGGAGGGCCTAAGGCATAAATGATTGTTGAATCACCTTTTCACCTTCACATCAAAGGGGAGTCTGAGAGATATCTTCTGGGAACCCTTTAAGACGGTTTCTTGAGCTATTTTTCAGTTGTGACCTTTTGCGCAGAATCCTCAGATTTTGACTCAATGGGCTCCTGTGAGCAACACGCACTCTCACTGTACATGATGAGCCCTGTTGGTTTTGCAGACTGCCAGGGCCGCTTTGGAGAACCCCTTTGTCTCAAGTGGGCACAAACAAGAAGGCAGCTGGGCTACCTGTTTCTCACCTACCCACCCTGCCCAGGTAACGGGCTCCCGGAAGATCAGGCCTGCTTATTGGCCGACGCTTCCCATCTGCCTGTGTCTGCCTTGCCATCTAAGCTAAGCAGCCCTGCTTAGAATTGCCTCCAGCAGGAATGGATGAGAGTTATTTTCTGTGCGGATGGAATGCTGATGGAATCTACCTAATATCATGGGAACATCATCTTCCCCAAGCTGGGCAGATGTAATATTCAATGGGGGAGGCTCGGGCTCTGTTACTTAGATGGAAACTTCTGTCTTTGCTTACATGGTTGGAGACAGTTCTATTTCTGATTCCCCACTTTCTGTGTTGTATTAGTAATTAGAATAGCTGGTTATAAGGCTCAATCTCTGAACTCCTTGCTTCCTTTTTCTGTTATTTTTCTCATACATATATTAACTTCAATGAATCTAAGGGAGGTTTGAGATGAGATAAGACCTGATTAAGGCAAACTTGAGATCTGCAGCCCAAAAAGGTCATTGTCAAATGAGATCCACTAGGGCAGGGGTCAACAGACTACAGCCCATGAGTCAAACCCAACATGCAGACTTTTTTTTTTGGAAACAAAATTTAATTGGAACATAGTCACACCTCTCACTGCCTATAGCTGCTTTCACACTACAGTGGCCGAGCTGACTAGTTGTGACAGAAACTGTATGGCCCACAAAGCCCATTATCCTTGCTTTTTTTTTTTAAGATTTTATTTTATTTTACTTTTAGAGAGAGGGGAAGGGAGGGAGAAAGAGAGGGAGAGAAACATCAACGTGTGGTTGCCTCCTGTGTGCGCCCAACTGGGGACCTGGCCCACAGCCCAGGCACGTGCTCTCACTGGCGACCTTTTGGTTTGCAGGCTAGCATTCAGTCCACTGAGCCATACCAGCCAGGGTGTATTTTTGCTTTTCATAGAAAATGTTTGCCAACACCTGCACTTGGGGCATATCTCTGTTTGGCCATCTCCAGGTAGGAAACATACACAGACTTCAGGAAATCCAAGGGAATATTATTCTGAAAATATGGACTGTGGACCGAATATCTGATACAATTTTGTTGCTATGCATTGTGAGGATCTTGTATACAGCAGGCACTTGCAGGGTGAATGACTATGCATTTTGATATAACCAGTCTAGGTTTTATTTCCCCTTTTCTAAAATCAAGGTGTCTGATTTGATGTCTAAGAATCCTTCATACATGTCTGTTGTACATAATATTAGAGAGAGAGGAGGTAAAACAGCCTTGGTGTCTTGCACCCCAGTCTGCCAAAGTGACAGGCACAGCCTCTTGAGTCACCATCAGTCATCTTCACTTAGCATCAGTGGGAATTATTAAGCAGGGTCAAAAAGCATGACCATCTGCTGTCATAGTGATATCAAGTGTCTTACATGGAGACAAACAAAGGGATTTAAGAGTAGAGAGCATGCAAATTTTGCATAATGCTTCTTCTGAGTTGCTTTACGGAGATGGGCTTGAAGAACAAATTTGTGTGGCTCTTGGCATAATTTTGGTCACATGCCAGATGTGCCTGAGGTCCCTTCACTCATGTACTGAAATCATAAATGAAAATCACACTTCCACTAGTTTCCAAATTTATTGTACAGGGATGAGGACAGCTATTGATTGATTACTTTATTGGGGAATGGAAGTGGGGAGAGGTGATGGCCGTCTCCTGGCTCTTTGTGTCCTCTGCCCCCCAGGGAGAAGTATGACGTGTGTCACCCTAAGAGAAAGGCTCATGCTCTGTGGTGTGATTTGGGTAGCGGACTCCTGATTTAAAGCGTATGCTATGTCCCTCTTTAGTCACTGGAGTTCCCACGGTCCACTATCCTGAAAAAAAAAAAAAAAAAAAAAGGCAGGGTTTCCATCTGTTCAGATCCACATATTTGACCATGGGGTTATCATTTATTAATTCATTCGTTTGGGAGGGTGGCACGCTGCCTCTGCTGAGATGTGAGCAGAGCCTCAGCCTCCGAGTCCTCATCCCAGGCTGCGCCCGGGCTCTCCTCTCAGGCGCTCCAGCCTCCCGAGTGCTGGAGTTCCAACGGAGCGGCCCTACCTGCCTCCCATCTGGTAAGTGACTTACTCACTGGGGCAGGTCAGACAGCTGAGAGCAAGCAGGACCCTGAGCAGCCCCACGCTGAGCAGGGCAAAAGCTCAGGCACAAGCTTTTGGCTTCCACGTGCAGGAGCCAGACCACTTTCTCCTTTTGGAGAAGAGAAGGGTAGAAGGAGCTGGACAGGAGCGACATTAGCAAGCTAACAGTTTGTGCCGGATTCTGACTCTCGTCCCTCTAAGCTCCACGGGTGGAGGGCGTGGTGCATGGACAGACCGCCTAGTTCTGGCCGAGGAGCACAATTTGTTACTTTCTAGGCTTTTAGTTTCTGAGAACTCTTAACACTTAGAACCTCTGAAAGCCATTAGTCTTAGGACTGGAAGCAGAGAGATTGCTTTGTGATCTGCTGAAGCATGGCTGGTGCTGCAGCTCAGTAAACTGGCATCACCGTGTTCACTGAGAGCATCAAGGCAAATGTTCCTGAATCCTCAGTTTCACACTGGTTACCTCTACCGTTCAGGTTTTTCAAGTAACTGGACAGATCATATGGAGATCACTGGAAACCTTCCTTATTCCTTAACATGTGTATCTTCATACGCCCCGATTAATATATATTTCCCTTCACTCACCAAATTTGTGTTTAGCAGCAGCGCGTTGTAGCTTGGTGCAGTACCGTGCTTATTGCTCTGAATCAAATTTATTTAAATCCTTCATCTAAAAAAACAACAGCAATCTGAAATATTTCGGTTACTCCCAACCCAGGGCTTAGAAGATTTCATGTGCAATCAAGGCAAAGTTTTAGCATGGAAGTTCCTTTTAGTAAAAGGGGGCACGTTTCTGCAGCTTGGAAGTAAAGATGCTAATATTCGGCTTCACGGAACTGGACATGATGTAGAACTTTAACACACTTTCTCGCTTGTCCTATTTGTAAATGTTGATCCTGGCACTGGGAGCCTCAGAGCTTTTTCTATTTTCTCGTTTCACAACTCCTTAGGAACGTGCAAAAGGAAAGGTAATAAAGGACAATCTTTTCAAGATAAAGCATGATTTATAAAGGCGACAGCCGTGCCGTATGTGAGCAGTGATTAACAGCTGCAGAGTCTGCTAACAGCTCTTTAAAAATAAAGTGATAAAGCAGATTTTCCCATTATTTCATGTTTCGGTGCTTGCTCAAGTGCATCGCCGTGATTTTTCGCGGCTTCATTTTATTCTGTCGCCATCGAATCACTCTTCATGTCCCAGCAGTGCTATATCAGGGCTTACCTAAATATTTCACACAGATCCCTGGTTATTCATCCAGCAGCATTTTAAATTTCAAGACAATGATTTGGTGTATTAAGACCGCAACCTCCTTGAAAACTGCTCATCTTTTTTTTTTTTTTTTTTTCCCTTAGAGAGTGCGTTTGGATGGACCAAAGGGAATGTATTTCCAAGGCTTATTCATTTGGAATTGGTTCACTTTAATTTAGAGCTGGGACGGCGGTGGGCAGGTGCTTAATGAAGTGTCACAACTTTAAATGGCCTTCTCTTGCCATTACCGACAGATACGGGCTGCAGGGCTGGTGGGGACGGACAGACAGACAGATGGGCACAAAGACTGGCTTATCTTTGAGATGTGAGGCAGAAGGGGAAGAGCTCCTAAATTAAAATTGGTCACCTTAGAGAAATAGGTTAATTGTAGGAAATGCATTTTCATGAAATTCAGTTGTCTGTACCTGATTGAGAAACCCCTGACAACTTGCCTTGTATTGGGTGGTAGTTTTAATCTTGTTCGGATCACAGTTTCCTTGGGGAATCTACTGAAAGCTATGGACTCTCTCACCTGAAACATGAACATAACCTACAGGCAGAAGTCTGCATGTAATTTCAGGGGTTTATGCACCTGCCTGGGGCATAGACCTCCTTTTCCCATGAAGAGTCCCTTCATTGTATGTTCAATGAATGTGTTCTCCTTGGCAAATTCCTTTTAAGAAATATGTACATTAATGTTCATGATATTGTAGCATTTCTGTTAGAGGGGAAAGGGAACCATAGCACTGGAGACATCTTGGGAAGCCTGGGGCTGCCCGGGATCTGTTTTGGGGGTTACCACAAAGAGCCGTGCACTTACCAAGGAAGAGTTCAGCTGCAACCTTCCTGTGTCGTCTGGGCACACTCTGAATTGAGTGTCTAGGTCCTGCGGGGTGGTTGGAGGAGACAAGTGGAGGAGGGATGATGGCCGTGCCTCAGGGGGTTGGCAGAGAGGGTGGCCTGGCTGTGTGCCAGTTGAGTATCCTCAAAGGCACTCCTCTGCCCTCACCCCATGGAGCCTTGGAGCCCTGATTCCCTGATGGGCTGCCCAGGATGTGGGTGGACTGAGTGGGTCATGTGATACCTTGGCACAAATAAGAGGAGAAGGCCTCCCACTGCAACTCCTGCTGGAGGGCCAGTGGTGCCTCAGGCTTATGCCCAGACGTCCTCCAGAGCTCTGAGTCCTGGGCCATGAAGTGCAGCCTTCCTGGGGCTGACTTGCCATGATTGGTGGCATTGTACTGGCAGGAGATGGTGGGTGCTGACCAGTGAGGCAAATCGGCATTGGAGGTGGCTCACACACAGCTTTGTGCAGGTGCACCGACAAGCCTGGAACCAGGTGCTGGGTGGCCTGTAAGGCACCAAGAGCTGTTTTGGAAGTAGAAAGGGAACAAGTATAAAAATGGAAGATCCAGAAGTACAAGGGTAAGTCTTGTCCTGCATCCCAGCCTTGCCCCCGTTTTTCAACAGCCCTTCTCCTTCTCCCCACTCTTTCTTCTCTTTCCTTCCACTTTTCCTTCCAACCTTCCTGTCTTCTAGTCTTCTCTCCTCCTCCCACCCCTTTCTCTCTCCCTCCCATTCCTCCTTCCCTCTTTTTCTTCCCCTCCTCATTTCCCCCTTTTTATTACTTCCACTAATCTTTCCTTCCATCTATTCTTTCTTTCCTTACGTCCATCTTTCAATTCAGCAGACATTTTTTGGTGTCCCCTGGGTGTACTTTGTCCTTTTCATTCCTTCTCCGTCACAATGGGTCTACCTTCATGCCCTGCGGCACATTTTTGTTCCGTTACCTTCCCTCTGCCCCTTCCTTAATTGACTAGTATGTACCGAACACCTACCTACCTGTGCCATTTACTGCCTCAGAAGAAAGCTAGAACAATGACGGACTTTGCTTTCAGGAAGGCTAAAGTCAAATTTAGGAATCAAAATACAAGTATGTGAAGAGCCGAATAATAGTGTAATTGCTGCATGATGTCACAAAACAAAAATGTCTTGAGGAGATCACACAGCACAGTGTGAGCATTGTTGCTACAGGAGGGGAATGATACCCCTTTCGAGCTCAGAGAATGGAACAATTTTTTGTGGGGTGGTTGAGTCTGGGCAAGTCCTATAAAGAAGGAATATAAACTGGGGTTTCAAATAGGGTTTTAATGCTTGGAGAGGAGAAGAAATTTCAGTCTGGGAAGTGGGACTGATGTAAGTAAAAACTCAGTGATACCCGTCTTTGTGGTTGCTGTTGCTGCCTTCGTTTTCCAAGGGAGAGTTCCAGGAGAGCCTGTTTAGGGCTCCTGTGTCTTCTCCTCCTCTGCCCGGCACCGACATCTCCTCTCTAGTTTCCGTATTTCTCCCCTAAGTGCCGTTTGTCTTCAGCCAGCGAGGGCTCAGGGGAACCGTCCTGTTCATCTCAGACCCTACCTTGATCAGCAGTCACTTTGTGCTGCACATAAAAGCTGCTTAGAATGGGTGTCTGAATTGAAGAGGAGGCATTGCATTGTAACTCCCAGCTCGGTGGTTGAAATTTCAACCATTCATTGTTGTCAGCCCTTGGCGAGCCAAAGCACTGCCTTTGGAGCCCCTGGTCTGACACGCCAGAGAGCTCAGAGAGCCTTGAAGTCAAGGATTCCAGCTGAAATTCCTGGTGTGGGCCAGTTCGATGCGATTGAGTCCAATCCAAGATGCAATGCCTGGCATACCTTTAGATTTTTGTTTTCTTTGTGGCAGATCAGGGTTGAGAGGATCTTGGAGGTTGCCTTGCCTTTCACACAGTCCCGTCCCACAGGTCAGGGCACGCTCCTACTTTGCCGGCTCACCACATGTACATTTAATGTGTGTGCTCGGGTGTTTTCATAGTGGATGTGTGTTATGAGCCGAAACCAATTTCTGTTATTTAGTTCTGGCTTCTCCAATCCAGGAAGGGATATTTTCTTTTCAGGTGTCCGATCGGCCCTCTCCGAGCCTGCTGTCTGGGCGTTTTCTGGCAGGAACTTGAACCAGATGTGACTGATACCTTGTGGTGACAGCCTAGCGCGGGAAGCTGCAGATTCTGTTTATTCCCTCAGAGGCTGGTATTTCCCAGTGACTGTTCCATCGGATCCTTCTGAAGGCCCAGCCTCGTTGGCAGTGTTGCTTGGGAGATACAGTGTGGCTGGGGTCCCCTCTGCTTGTGGTCTTTGGATTTTTGCCCTTAACTAAAGGAAATAATCCCTTTACCAAATATTTGCTGGCTGCTCAGAGTAGAAATTTTCTCATTGGTACATGATGACTGATTATTGAAGAGTTCACCTTCAGGCGCCATATATATCTCATGTGTGTGTTTGTGAGGGAGGGGAGTTAGAACTAACGATTCCTTTTCTTTCCAAGGACAGTGTGGTGATTCTTAGGGTCCATATCATCTTTCCTTCCCAACCTTCATCAAGTGAAACCTGGTTAGAGGGGTTACTGTGTAGCAGAAAGGAAGGGGACAGGTGGTCCCAGCGGTAAAAGGGAGCCTCCCTGCAAGCTGTCCTAGAGTGATATCACCAAAAGGCAACTTGGACACTTTTTATTCACACACGTTATAAAGAGGGAAAACCTAGGTCCAGAGAGAAGTGGTCCGGGCCAGAGCGATGCAGCAGATTAAAGATAAATCTCGATCTGAGTACAGATCTCTGATGCTTGAAAATAATTCTGTTACCAAAATATGTTAGCCAAAGAAAACAAGTTAAATAAATATTTGATCAGCAAATAAGTCAAACAGTTTTATTCCACATTTTATTAGGAGTGATTTTAAATAAGTGTTTTGTGAGAGACAGAAACGAAGAACACAATCCTTGTACATTAAAAGACAACAGAAGTGTGTTCTTCCCCATGTACCACGGGGTACGCTCCTGTGTAATTAGACTACGTTTCCTACTCCCAAATGCCAATGTTAGACGAGAAAAAGAGAGATTAAAATAGCTTCTAAAACGAAAACATTTTAAGGAAAGAAAAGTAAAAATAAAAATAATCTGGGTACCAGGGAAAGAAAAACGAAGTGTTTAATGAGCAAAGCTGTCATTTCAGCCTCTGCTTGAGAGTGCCTCTGTCTCCTCCTCTTCCTCAGCTGTCCTGGCCTTTCCCGCAACCCCTGGGAAATTCAGAATGCCTGACCCCTACGCTCCGCGGGAGGAGGACTGCGGAGAATGGGGTGGGGTGTTGCTCTGGGGCCTTCCTTAGGGAAGACTCTGAAAGTGCCCAGGAGGAGCACCATTCCCCCCCCATAGATGTATTTCCAGGGCCTTCCAGTCTGAGGCTATTGAAAGGGACTTTCTTTACAGAGCTGGCCTAGTCTTCTTGAAACTGTTAGAGGTTGGCTCACCTTCGAGAGCCCTTAGGACAGTACAGCGTGCCCCACCTGGGAGAGAGTGGTGCAGAATGAGTTTGCCGGCAACTGAGCACACTTTGGCTTAGCATCAACTCAGGCCTCGTCCTTTGTTCCCCACTACTGTCAGAGTCACTACTGTCATTAACCCCAAACATTTATTGATCTCCTGTATAGGTTGCGTTATTAGAAGCAGGTAGTCCATAGAAGTTAAGAGCACTGGCTCTGGCATTGGGATACCTGGGTTCAAATCCAGGCTCCACCGCTTGTAGCTACATGAGTTGGGGCAAGTTACTCTATCTTTCTGTATCCCAGTCCCATTATTTGTCAAAATGGAATGATAATAATAACAGGTCCCAGCTCACAGATTGTTGTATCCTTTTGGTATCCTGGGAAAATGTAATGGAGAGAGCAGTCCAGTTTGCAGAATCTTATACCAGTTTATAATATGATGCCCAGACAGATGCTGTGGGAATTAGCATTTGGCATGCACCTTAGAATGAAGCATCCATTGTTCCAGACAAGTCCTGTCTCTGACTACATGATATCAACCTTCTCTGTTTAATCCTCTTGTCAGCTTGATGACGGTCAAGGGTAGGATCAGAAGAAGGATTTCCCACCACTGCCATCTTGGCTCCTGATTTCTATTTGACCAGGAGCATTACCTCTTATGGACTTTCACTGCATGTGTCAAAGACCTGGAGCTCAGGTTCTGCCCACCTCATGCCCACCTACAGCAGGGGGTCAGCAAACTGTGGCTGATGAGCCTAATGTAGCCTACCACAGTTTTGTTTTGTTTCATTTTGTTAATAAATAAAGCTTTGTTGGAACATAGCTACACCCATGAATTTACGTATTGTCTATGGCTACTTTCATGCTACAATGGTAGAGTTGAGTAGTTGTGACAGAGACCATGTGGCCTACAAAACCCAAGGCAGGTGCTATCTGGCCCTCTGTAGAAAAAGCCTACTGATCCTTGACCTAACGATCAGACATAAGGAAGAAAGGGAAGTCCACCCAATGCAATATAGGGAAGCAGAGGTCCCAGCCAGTTCTACAGGCAGGGAAATTCAGGATAGAAAGAAGATAAGTTTAAGAAAGTAGCCTATAGACCAAGGGGGACTAAGTAGTAAAGAACTGTTTTGCTACAGGCTGCTGTTGCTTAAGCTATAGTATATAATAACTTCTCTAATTTTAACTGAAGTTGCCCCTAATAATGTGCCATGTCTTTCTTATCAGAAAAGTCATATGTAATACTCCAGTGATGGGAAACTTAGTGGGTTTCTTTGAACTGATCCCATTTTCCCATAGCTGTGCCAGGCTGGCTGTTATAACTTCAAAACCAAACCATCCTTTGGGATATGACCTCACATTTTTAAGTGTTCATTCTGAACCAAGGGATTATTAGATTCCCATTCCCCAAGTACCAGAGTCCCCTCACTCCTTTGAATATGTTGAGTTCTTTTGGGCCACCAGCTGCGTGTGAAATATCTCCAAGGGGCCCCCACCCACCCAGGTAGTCTGCCTTTCCCCTTTCTGTCATTAAAGGTGCCACAAGGAAGATGGAGTGTGAAATCCAGGCTTTTTGACCAATGCATCTTGCTTTGCAAGGACAGCAGAGAGTTTAGGAGCCACTCATTTTCCATGCGTAACTGACACCATCTCTACTAAGAGCTTGTGAGTTTCATCTCAACTCTTCGAGAACTCATCTTTGTGATTTTGAACACATCCTTCCCCAGAGTTTCTGCACAGGATTGCCTGGGGCACAGTGAAGCCTGTCTTCTATTGGCCCTAGATTCGGCCCGCTTTCACTGTCAGGCTATTTTTCACTCTGGCTCAGGACTGCCGCCATCCCTACGGGCACTATTTCTAATTCCTACAAAGGCATGCTGTGGGCTGTTGGCAGTCCTGCCCCTTCCTCTCTCTGAGCTTCAGCTGCACCAGCTAGGGGAAACTGAGCGAGCTGGTTTCCAAGGCATCTCCCAGCTCTTTGATTGAAGGCCTTTTGAGGCAGCCAAGCAGTTCTCTTCATGATCGGTGGGGCTGCCCTGCCTGGAGTGCCTTTGAAGCCAGCAGGGAAAGCTGCTGCCAGGAAATCCATGGGGCTCCGGAGGGGAGAACTCCTGGCTTGCTCTGAGGACAGAGCTCTGAAGACTGGAGGTAACAGTGTTGAGGCAAATAACGGCTATGGGAGGTCAGAAGGGTATAGGACCAAAGGCAGGTGTGGCTGAGTCTGCCTGATTTTGCTTAGCATTGGAGCAGAAGGGAGGCCAGAGCTTTTCTGGCTCCATGTACAAGACGAGCAGTGACATGTCCTCTTCCCCTGACTGGACGATCACTGGAAGTCATGCATGGCCTTTGACACAAGACCTGGACACAAGAGTGACCAGTTACCTGGGCTGACAAAGACGACAATGATAGTTGGGAAAGGCCAATGAGGTGCACAGTTGGGTGTGAATGCACAGTGGTGAGGCTTGTTGGAGCCAAAGAACCCTCTGAGGAAAGAGGCAAGGAGCATCCCTGGGATCGTTCCTACTCCACGTCCAGTCCCCTCCTATGACCAAAGTACTGGCTGTATTTCTCCAAAAACCTTGTTTTGTTCTGTTTTGCTGCCACGTTGTTGAGCACTCAGTAATTTGTAGCTCTGTGTAGACATGATGCTAAATGCTTTTTGTTTTGTTTTCAACACTTTATTATGAAAATTTCAAACGTACAGCCAGGTTGAAAGAACATGTCCACCACCATCTAGATTCAACCACTAATTTCTTTTTACTAGACCATATCTATCCATTAATCCATTTTAAATGCTTTTGGAAACAAATTACACTTATCAGCATACTTTTCCCTAAATACTTAGCATGCCTATCGTTAACTAGAATTCAATAGTTAAATGCTTTCGTATCATTTTCTCATGTAATTTAAACCCCAGGAGGTCAGATGTGGCCTTTTCTGTCTGCATTTGGCAGAAGAGGAAACTGAGGCTCGGTGAAGTTGGATAGCCTCTCCAAGGCTGCAGAGCTAGAAAGTTCTGCACCTAAAATTCAAACCCAGATGTTACACCTGATGATACTGTTCTTAAATACTGTGCCCCGGTGCCTCCACACACTGTCTCAAATGTGGCTAATTTAAGGGCAATGAGGTTGTAAGGGAAGGGGGAGCTTTCTTATCTGTTCAGAGTTAACCTTACCCAGGGTTTCTCAACTTTGGCGCTCTTGACATTTTGGGCCAGAGAATTCTTTGTTGTGGGGGCACCGAGAATTATTTGACCTGTGCTTTGTAGGATGCTTAGCATCATCACTTGCCTCTACCCACTAGGTGACAGTAGCACCCTCATCCCCGCCCAGTTTCAGCAAATCAAAGTGTCTCCAGGCTTTGCTCAATATCCATTGGGGACAAAATTGACCCTGGTGGAGTGAGAATCACTGACAGAAACTGACGTTACTTTGTTGTTAAAGAAAAAAATCTCTACATAGGTAATTTCTTTAGAAGTTTCCTTTTTCCCCCCACCAAAAATCTATTATAATAAACACCACAGGCCCTTCTCCCTGCCTGGCTGGCATCCTGACCTGTGTTCACCTTGCTGGCGTCTTCCCCAGCTTTCCAGACTTGTCTCTTGGAGCATGGAGTCTCCTGAGGAAGTTAAGAGCCAACCAGCTATGAAAACAGTGTGCTCTTGTGCTAAGTGCCTCTGTGCAGGCAGTAAAATGCTTCAGTGGCATAAACATATGGCGTCAACATGGCCCCTGAAAACCACGCTGGGCTTCTAACAAGCATGAAGGGAAGGGGACAGGCTGTGCTGAGCTCCGCAAGCTTATAGAACAGGACCTCCCTGCCCCCAGAAGCAGCTGGGCTGGGGTTTCTTGGGGATATGGATGCCTTGCAGAGCAAGGCTTTGCAGGGAAGAGGCCTGGTGCCTTTAAGCCATTGCATTTTGTCCTTTAATAAAATGCCCTGCAGACCTTGACATCTGCCACAGAAAAAGGCCTGGAGCCTGCCCTTACCTCTGGCTCCAGGCAAGCTGCCTGCTGAGCTACGCCTTCTATCTGGTAAGAGAATGTGTGCAGCTCAGCGGGAACCCCTGCACCCTGCGGGCACAGCCTCCTAAGTGTGGGGCCCATCACTTGGAGAGTTCTGGGTCCATAAACCACCTTGGGTCTTGGTCCCAGAGCAGGTGTCTGAGTTGCTCGGCAGCCTGGTTTAATAATTCTAGGATGCAAAAGTTAAGGTCACTGGCATGGCTAACCAGAAGAGTGACTGCCTGGGACTTTTCATAATCAGGGCTAGAACAGGACATCTCCCTCCTGGTTGATGTCGCCACGGAGATTGTTAATGGATTTTTTTCTTAATAGGCTTTTTTAAAGAACATACATTTTTAGAGCTAAATAAAATCAGGAAAAATTCTTAGCAGTCCAGCCTCAGTGCGCTATTCTTTATGAAAAGCATGTGGCGGCATATCCTGAGACGCAGGCAGTGTGAGGTATACACGGCGTGTGCCCCCGGCCTGTGTGCACACATATGCAGGCATGGTCTTCTCCATCTGGAGTGATCACAGGGCTTAAAGCCGGATGAGCCTGTTTCAAATTCCAGTTTAATTACTTTCCACGAGTAAGGCATGAATGAATTACGTAAGGTCTCTGAGCCTGTTCCCTTGTCCTTGAAGAAGGAATAATAGTACCTGCATCGTGGCATTGTGGAGAAAGTTAAACGTAATGTGTTTGAAGTTGGAAAGCATAGAAGGCACTTGATCAATGGCATTATTGTTATTATCATCATATCCTCTTATGAACTATTAAGAAAAACAGATACTAAGTCTGGAATAGAGCTGATTTTCTTAGATTACCCTTTAGTAATTAGGTTGTTATACCTGATACTCTGTTTTCCTCTTAGGACTAGATATGGATGTTTTCCATTTCAACATAATTTTTTTCAATTCCCATTTGATATGAAATGATAAGTCAACTTTTAGGAATCTCAATTATTTTCACATAACACTCCAAAGGCTCTGGCTCATTCCACAAGCATTTATGAAGCACCTACTGTGTGCTAGGTGCTGTTCTAGGGGCTAGGGGTTCAACAATAAAATTGGAGACAAAGACCCCTGCTCGCTGCTAGTTCTTGTGCTGAGGCTGCGCCAGCCACATGTCCAGGAAGGATGTGTGCCATTTGGTGTTGGAGCTGTCAATCAGGAGCAGATTTTGCTTCATGCCCTGTGCTGGGTGCTCAAGGAGGCAGGGTGCAGTGAGTAAAACACTGGAATATGGTTGGCGTGTTGGGTAACTGACACATTAGTAATTGACTTTGAGACAGAAAATACAATGTTGTGACAGGTGTCATGGCAATCCAAGAATTGCTTTAGGATCTGTTTATGGATGAGTAGTCCATTGAGATTTATTAAAGGGAAGTTGACGGCGTAAGTCCCTGGAATGTAGCGTGTGAACGTCTACACGGACAAACTGCTGAATGAAGAAAAAGCCTGCCGGTTATGGTTGTGCAGGTTCTACAGGACGCAACTCCAAGGCCACTTTCATTCAGATTGTGGAGACCATGTCCAACCTGGGCGGTCAACGACTCTGCCAAGCGCTCCCCACACATGGTCTCATTTACTCCTTCCAACACTCCACTACTTAAGTTGTGTTTTCTGTATATTGCAGGCATGGAATTTGGACTCAGTGAGGTTGTTTCCTGCCCAGGCTAGCAATGAGCCAGTGATGGGGACTCACGGTTGGAATGCAGACCGCTCTGACTTCAGAGTCTCTGCTTGGAGAATAGGAGAAAACGGTCCCTTGAAAATGAAACTAGATGGGTTTGAGTCTTGTCTTTAACCAAATGCTTACGTCTCTGGGGTCAAAGAGGAGAAGTGAAGACAATGAAATTCACGAAGGTCCTGGGCTTCCACTCACAAACCCTGTAATCCCCTGGCCCTGTTTTCTCCCACCTGATCACATCCTGTTCTTAGCTCTTCTTCCTCTTCTCCTCAAGAGAAGTCCAGAAAAACCCACCGGGTAGATAAGATGGGCATACCATATGCATCATTAACAAAACAAGAAATATTACAGCCCTGGACCAGCTGAAGGGAAGAGCTATTCTTATAGCAGCTGTTACCGTAGCGTGAGCGGCTTCTTGGTGGAGAGATCACCTTGTGCTCTGATGTGCTGTTTCTTTTATAACTCACTTTTAATATCTCTCCACTCCTGAGTCGGCAGTAACGTGGATAATACAATGTCATGTTGATGTGTTCTTGAGACTCGTTGATTGTGAAATAGCACATCCTTCCCCTCACCGCCCCGCTGAAGTCTTGGCACTTCAAGCTCCTGTGATCCCAGGAATCCACAGGAGGTGGGATTGGCTGACTGCTCATAGTTGCTCGTCACTCATAAAGGTGATTTATTTCTCAATCAACTTTTTAGTATAACAGCTCAGCCCGGAGAACGGCAAAAGGTGAAAGAAGAATGTTTGTCAGGTTAAGAAAAAAATGAAAGGTGAAAGTAAAATGTGTGTCAGGTTAAAAAAAATTGTGTGTACCAATGAATGCAATTTTAAAGTTTCAGGATGTGCGTAATAGGACCCTGGAAGGGGACAGCAGCGTCACTGCCGTGGAAGCATTCTGCTTCTATGCTTCGTTCTCTGTCTCCATTTCAGAGCCTGTGGGATGTGTAGAGATAATGCACTCGTTTGCGTTGCGTCTTTTGTTCTGTTTACCTTTCTCTCCGAAAGAAGGGGACAAAAGAGAGAAAAAGTTATATTCCTGAGTTACATGCTCAATTTCCTTAATCTCCTCCGAGGATCCCAAGAGAAACATATTGTTATCTCAGTTGTATCAATGATGAAATCGAAGGCTTCAGAAGTCACACGGTCTAGGGCGTGTGTCCGAGTCTGCGTGCTGCATAGCACATGCTCTTTCTACAGTATCGTATGGTTTGACGTTCAGAAAGTGGCTGCTTCCTTCAGTAGAAGAAGCTAAAATTCTTTTTCTTGTTTTGCTTTTATTTTATTATTATTTTTTTAAATTTTAGTTTTGGGGATGACATTGGCTACTAAGATGTTATAGGTTTCGAGTGTACAATTCTGTAATACATCGTCTGTATATTGCGTTGTGTGCCCACCACCCATAGTCAAATCTTCCATCACCGTATATTTGACCCCCTTTACTGCCCCACACCCCACCTTCTCTCTGGTAACCACCATGAGTTTTTGCTTGTTTTTCTTGTTTGTTCATTTCTTGGCTTTCAGTGTTACATTCCTCATATGAGTGAAATAATATGGTTCTTTACTTTTTTTGTCTGACTTATTTCATTTAGTGTGACATTCTCAAGGCCCATCCATGTTGTCACAGATGGCAGTGTTTTTGTTGTTGCTGTTAGAGAGAGGGAAAGAGAGGGAGAGACACATTAATGTGAGAGGGAAACATTGATCGGTTGCATCTCATAAATGCCCTGACTAGGGACTGAACCTGCAACCTAGGTATGTGCCCTGATCGGGAATTGAACCCGTGACCTTTTGCTTTGTGGGATGACACCCAACCAACTGAGCCACACTGGCCAAGGGGCAAATGAGAATATTTCAACTTTTCTTATGGCTGAATAGTATTCTGTGTTAATAATAATAATATTCCCTACAGGTAAATAAAAAACAATAATAATAGGTATTAAGAATAATGAACAATTACTCTGCATTAGACATTTGAATAGATGTTATAGTTTCATAGTGCTTCAGTGAGGAAGGTGGTATGTATTTATTTTTATTTTTTTTAATCCTCACCTGATGGTGTGTTAATTGGTTTTAGAGAGAGAGGAAGGGAGAAAGGGAGGGAGGGAAACATCCATGTGAGAGAGAAACATCGATTCGTTGTCTCCCATATGTATCCTGATGGGGGACTGAACCTACTACCTAGGTATGTGCCCTGACAGGGAATTGAACTTGTGACCTTTTGGTGTACAGGATGATGGTCCAACCAACTAAGCTACCCAGCCAGGGCAGGAAGGTACTACTTTTATACCCACTTGACTGATGATGAAGCTGTGGCTCAGACAGATAGGTGACCTTCCCAAAGTCACATAGTTGTTAGAAGTACCCCATCTTTGTACTCTTGTGGTTTTCTTTTCTGTTAGACTTTAAACTTCTGGAAGGAGAGACTGTCCCTAATTAACATCTCTATTTCTAGAAGCCCCTGCAAAGTGGTTTTTCTATAGTAGGTGCTGGCTGGACATTTGAATAGATGAATGTCAACTACCCCTGGAGTCTGCCCTCCTTGATCTCTGCCTTTGGTCCCTTCGCATGTTCTGATCAATCCTGTTTTATCAGGTGGGCAGATGGGGAAGAAGGGTGTGTCAGGAGATCATTGTCTTTCTTCTGTAAAGACAGCAACCTATAGCTATCATGTGTATATGATACGAAGGGAACATTTGTTTGTTTCTTTATTTTTGGTGACTGTATCACGATAAGATGGGTTATGTTAACTTGACAAATAACCCCAGTGGTTTAGTATTACTGAGCAGCTAGCTCTTTAGGGCAGTTGTCCTGCACTGCCAGTGGTCCAAGATATGGCCTTGACCTTTGACTCTGCTATTTGAACACAAGGTTCCTAGTCCCACAGCAGGATGAATGGGTGCCGGGGTTGTCTTGCATTGGTCTTTGAAGAGACATTCATCACTTCTGGTCTCATCCTATTAGCTGAAATTAGTCATACGTTCCCCAGACTTCAAAGTAGGTGGAAAAGAGAAATTAATTTACCCTCATGCTCAGGAGAAGAAAATTAGATGTAAGTGAGTTCCAGAAGACTCTACCCTACTGGTATTGATTCTTTATTGTGTTTCTACTGCCACATCATAGGAAGGATGAAAGGTGACAGTTACAATTCTATGGTGTTTCTTCAGAATAGTATCATGAATTAGCAGTCTCATCAGGCATGCGAGATTCATTTCAAGTCCATATGCTTAACCACAGTGACTCATGACCACCCAGCTACTTAAAGTTTCTACATGTTGGCTAAACCAGCACTTGCATTTTTAAAGGGTAAGATATTTCTTCTAATCTATCAAGAATGGTTCAGTTCAGGAAATTGTCCTATTTTCTTGATACTGTCTCAAAAGATGGATGACTGGCTTACCTAGAGTTGTTGGTATTTTTTAATGATTGTAAAAATATTTTTTCAACAGATTATTAAAATCCTTCACAAAACAATGCTAAGTGAGCTTAACAGATTATGAAACTATAAATATATATAATCCCAAATTTCCAATAATTTCTGTCTGTGTCTCTCAGTCACTGTGCACGTGTGTGAATGTGCGCACACTCACATACACTTTTGTGCACACACCTTATACTGGAAATCAATACACCAAAATATTAACTGATACAATTTCTATGCTTAAGGGTTATTTTTACTTTCTTCTATATATTATCCTGAATTTTATAGAAATTTTTATACAGAATATCCACTTGTAAATTACATAATTTATTTGGTTTAGATTATGTTACAAACAGCAAAATACATTTTGTATATAGAGATAGAATGGATATTTAAAAGCACCTACGTATTTTTTTATAATTCTGTCTCACAAAATAGAATTAGATAGTACTAATTGTAGATTACTTCCTTGCTCAGCTTCCGTTTTGAAGTCGTTTAGAACTTGGAGACAATGTTGAAAGAAGGATGTGGAGAGCAGGGGGGGAGAGAGAGAGAGATTACATTCGGAGATGAAGGGACCATCATTTCCATCACGAAACTCAATTTAATTAGGGTCAGCCGGTCCCTGCATCACCGTCCCCTTCTGCTCTTCCAGGTTAGTTAATTTGGTATCTTCTGATGAATGTTATCTTGCAATTAAAATGCTGGTGCCAGCAAGTTCCAGCATTGTGGTTTCCTTGGCCCCTAGCTGTCAGCAGACCTTGTCTTTTTAATCAGATCCTGTATGACTCTGTTCCATCCAGTAACTCATTTTCCCAGATCCCAGCAAGTTTGGGTAGAGAAGAGAGGAATTAGTTGAATTTTAATTTAATTACTTGCATTTCAGGAAATGTGTTAAAAACATGGCATTAGGGTGGTTTGTACAGTGCAAGGAGGATGCATCTGCTGTGGCCTGATTCCCACCCGCTCGCACTCTGTTATGGAGCACGCAGGGCAGACGGAAGGCCTGCCACCCGGAAGCAGGAAGTGAGCATGGCTTCCCGTGGAAGTAGGAGGGACGGGACCGTGGCTGTTGACATTATCGTATGGGCTACCGTCTGAGGCATGAGAGGAAGGAGATCCAAGCTCCACACTTGCCTGCTCCCTGGGAATGAATGATGTAGAGAGACAAGGTGCTGGGGTCAGCAGAGTGTGAATTGGATAATGGGGGCCTTTGTGAACAGGCTCATTGGACCTGACAGCTCAAAGCCCCTGACCACAGGTAATCATTCAAAACAGACTGGGAAGTTGTTCTCTGTGGCAGATGGCCCTGGTGCTCCGTTACTTAGCCCCTTAACTGCATAGAGTCCCTCAAGTAGCAGCCTTGATGTCATCCATGTGACCCATGTGGATGGGCTTACATGCAGTGTGTGCATTCACCACATGCAGCTGCCAGTGCTGGGTGAACAAGCAGGGTGTGTTGGTGAAGGTGAGTTCCATTCGGAACCCAAAGCTTGTTCATTGAACTTGGTGCTTCTTGAGCCCCAGAGTGCGTGGAGATCACCTGGGGATCCTGATAAAATGCAGATTCAGTGTCCGTAGGTCTGGAGTGGGTCTGAGATTCTGCATTTCAACAAGTGTCCAGGCGGTGCCGAGACTGGCGACTGCAGGACCACGCACGCTTTGAGTAGTGAGGATTTAATTGGCAGCCGTTGTCTTCGTTGGGACCCTCAGCCTATCAGAAGGATGTTGGCAAGACTTGTCTTCTTGACATGTTCCTCTATTTACATTTTTATTTATTGTAAAGGATGCTTAGTTTAATGTAGCCTTTGGTATACAAATAATTCTTAGGGATTGATTCATGGTGGTCATTTTTTAAAAATCCTTACCCTAGGATATGTTAATTAATTTTAGAGTGAAAGGAAGGTGGGGGAGAGAGGGAGGGAGAGAGAGAGAGAGAGAGAAAGAGATTGATTGACTTATGTGAGAGAGAACACTGATTGGTTGCCTCCCATATGCACCTGGACCAGGGATCGAACCTAGATATGTGCCCTGACTTGGGATTGAACCTGCAACCTTTTCTTGTACGGGCAACATGGCAACCAACTGAGCCACCCCTCCAGGGCACAATTATTTTTTTTTGAGTTGGGAACAAAGTGTCCAGATGGGCACTGTGAGTTGATTTTCTGCAGTCTTATAAAAAATACACCTCCTGACCTAAATCCTAATTTCTTTTGTTTTTAAACCCTAATTTCTTAAACTATAAGCTTCTGGAGGACAAGGGCTAATCCTTTGTGCAGACGGATGCTTAATAAAGACTTGCTTGTCATATTCCATGTTTTATACTGTGATCTAACTTGACAAAAAACAAAAACAATAAAAACAGTTTAGGCATTTGAGTTAAATGTGGCAAGAAAAATTGAAGCAGTTCCTCTTGAACTTCATTGCCTTGTATTCTTACTTAACTCAGAGTTGAATTTTGTATAAGAGTCCCATGAATGTGACAAATCAGCTACTCATTAATGAAAGCTTTGGTCTCTGTCACTTGCCTGTTCTTCCTGGGTCTCTTTGAGGCTTTCTGCCAATGCATGGGTTTAATTTAATATCCCCATCTCTGCAGCAATTGGTCTATGGCCTTTTGTGATGGTTCTGAATGCCATGATGTGCTGTTGAGATGATGAATGGGGCAAATAAGAGAAGTCAAGAAAGCAGCCATAGGAGGCTATTGCCATGTGGGTGTGAATGCCAGAGGTGACGACAAGATTGGCAGCCTAATAGATTTTTATTAGCTGGCCCGATGTGTCTGCAGTGATATCATCCTTCAGAAAGTGGCCCAGCACTCACTGGGAATAACATAAGCTGGTTAAGGAAAATAAAAGTGTTTGGAAAGGCTCACAAATGGGAAAAATTCTATTCAGCAGCAGCTGATCTAGGGAAGTTACAAAAATGAAATCAGTTGCATATGGGTTACCAGAGTTAACTTGAAATTATTTCTTCCACTGGGTACATTGTAAATAACCTTCTGGAAATTGCAGGGACTCAGCGGTCTGACCTGTGGATACGGGTTTTAGCTTCAATTCAGCCCTCGAGTCTCTGGATGTTCTCATTTGTGGCGTGTATGGAAGGAGAGAGGCTTAAGGATCATCTTCCATGTGCTTTATACAGGCACGGAGCTGTTTGTAAGAGTTGTTGCTTTGAGTCACGTAGGGAGGGCAAATTTTTCTTTAATGCTGAGAAGTACAAGGCTCCAGGTGTTTCTTATGGCTCAGGCTTTGAATTTCTGCTTGTAGCAATTGTAACATCATATTTGTGATATATTTATAGTTTTCATTTGCAGTCAGATTGCATTTATCATTTCATCTGTGGTATATTGATTGAAGCAACCACATTGCTGACATTATCTACTTATCATACTTGAGTAAGATTTCCCCTCTGCCCTTTCATGAAAGTGTTTTATTTTGTTCTTCTGAATTAATCATAATTCTCATCTATTCCAATCAAATAATTGTTTGGTTGGCCTAATTGACCTTCTTGTTCTCTAGCCAGCAAAATAAATTATTTGATGATGAGGATTTAGTTGAATTTGCTTTGCTTTCTTGTTCAGGTTATAATATTCAGAACCTCCGAATTTTACTTCCTTTTAACGCTTGCATCTACCAAGCAAAGAGTGAACAGGCTCTAATTGCACATAAGAGCAATTTTGTTCTGATGTGGTCATGACTGATTTTACTGAGGGTTGTTTTGAGTGGATTGAAGCTGTCTTAACATTTCTGTGTCCTGTTTCCTCGTCTGTAAAATGTGTGTGATTTATAGGACACAGTTCAGCGACTAAGTGAGATAATAATGTATTCTCCATTCTTTGTTGTTTGTGTAAATATTTGAAATGCTGGTGCTCCAGGACTTCGTCCTGTCTGTCTGGAATGTTCTTCTTTCATTTCCCTAACTCACCAGCTTTCTCATTCCTTTATGTTTTCACTTAAGAATTCCCTTCTCGATGAGAATTCCCCCTAAAATAAATTTTAAATTTTATAAAATTTTATCATTTTATAAATTTTACCTCCCTCTTACTACCTTACATCCTTCTTCCCTGCTTTGTTCTTTGTCTTGGCTCTTTTCACTGTCTAGTAAACTGGATAGTTTCTCATGTTTACTGACTACTATTCCCTCCTCCCAACCCAGTAGAATGTAAGGTCCATTAAGTAAAAGAAAACTGTGCCTTATTTTATCCCTAGCACCTGGGAATAAAATAAACATTTGTTCAATTAATATAATGTGATTGGTACGGCTTGGCATATAAGTACTTAATAAACTTCGCATTGTGAGCTGGGAACTTCACACTGCCTTCTCGGGACTTAGTGTCTAAATTCCCCAGCTGAATTCAATTTTGTCCATCTTTCTGGGCCACTCTGATGTCCGCTCCTGCTTTTTTCTTTAAATCTCATTTTCATGATAGTGTTATCTTTTTATTTCTCCTAACTTGTTTTCTGATTATTTCATATGACTTGGTCCAATCTCCTCAACTATTTTTGCAAGGCTTTTTTTTGAAGTTTGAAAAGTGACTCATAGTTTTTATTTTCTGTCTCCTTCAGCGTAGTGTCAGGGATGTGGTACATGTTCATTGAATATTGTTGTACCAATTCACGTTGAGGAAATGTGTGGCTACAGAATTTATTATTTACTAACTGGAAACCATGAAACCAATTGAATGGAGGAAAAGAAGTATCATTTTTATTTATTTTATTTATTCATTTTTAAACATTTTATTTATTTGTCTTTAGAGGGGAAGGGAAGGAGAGAGGGAGGGAGGGAGAGAAACATCAATGTACGGTTGCCTCTTGTGAGTCCCTTGCCGGGAACTGGCCTACAACCCAGGCATGTGCCCTGACTGGGAATTGAACCGCAATCCCTTGGTTCACAGCCCCGTACTCAATCCACTGAGCTACACCAGCCAGGGCAGAAGTATCATTTTTAGCCAGCAAATACATGACTGAAATACATTTACTTGTGTGAATTAGCAGATTAGTGATTGTCTTTATCACATTAGGGTGCTCTAGCCATACTGGACTTCTTCTTTTCTTTCCCTAGCTTTGACTATGAAAAAATTTGAATATCAGTAAAGTTGAGAGAATTTTACAGTAAATACCTGTGTACCCATGAGTTAGGTTCTGTTGTGAAAATTTTAGTCTAATTGCGTTATCACCTATCCACCCAGCTGTCCACCTTTCTATCTGTGTATTAATTTCTTCTGTTTAGTGCATCTCAAAGTAAATTGCAGACATCGGCATACTGTCCCATAATTATATCAGCATGTATTGAACTAGCGTTTATTATTGCACCCATCATTCTGATTTTTTTTTTGTCAGCATAGATTTCATTTTCTTCTTCTAGGACTTCATATAAATGGAAAACATGTAGTAACTACTGTCTTTTGCATGAGGCTCGTTCACCAAACACAGTGTTCCTGAGATTCATCTATGTTCTTATAAGCTTATTCCTTTTAATTGCCAAGTAGTACTCCGCTCATGGATATATCTCTTTGTCCTTATACCAGTTGATGGACATTATGAATAAGGCTGCCATTCATGTACATTTGTGTACAAAGCTATCTTTTTCGCTTTGGATAATACCTCAGATTGACATTTCTGGGCCATAGAGGGCACTTCTTTTCGTTTTTGTCCTCAAGCGTACCATGCTTTTCCCTGCACTGGCCCTTCCTCTCGTTGGGAACTGTTCTCTGTGACTGCCTCTTTTGTATCCCTCAGATTATAGCCTGCCCTGACCACCATTCTAAAGTACTCACATAGTCCCTCTTCAGCACGGGATGCTATTTTAATTATCCACCTAGCATTTCCCATCATCTGATACTTCTGTTTCACTCCATGATTGTAACATGAGCTAAGGATAGGGCCTGTCTGCTTTAACTGTTCTCATTCCGTAATCTAAAATGGTTAACAGTAGTTTAGTTTTAGTTTCAGACTACTCTATGGTCAAAATGGCATGGTAGGTGTTAGGTACTCAATAAACACTTGAGGATATCAGTACAGGAATGAATAAATGAAATTCCAGATTGCTAGAACCTCACTTATTTTATTCATTGTTTTATTTTCAGTAGCCAACACATAGCAAGTGCACACACTATATTTGATGGATGAATAGATGAGAACATTTCTTGGTGGGTCAGAAAATCTTAAGAAAATGCCATTCTGGAAAGGGTCTTTCCTGCCTTATCATGTAAAGGCAGTTAATTCAATCCCTTAAATATGTTCAAAACCTGGGTAAAAATGGGCCAGAGCTGGAGATAGGAGGCATCTGCCCTATGTGCCTTGATATCCAGGGGGAAATTGCTGGTGGCAAACTGGAAAACACACTTGTAAGCTGCCAGCCATATGAACAGATTGGCTCATTCATTTGATGTTTAGTGATGCTAAAATATATTTCTCCAAATTCAGGTTTTTGGTAGTCATCTTAATTAAGGGGATAAGCGTGAAGAAGGAAGCGCTTACCTTACAGAGTAATTAGTACACACAGTGGGGTTGGCAATTGGACATGGTTTTCTTGTCTTGCTCATGGATTGTTATCTAGGATGCCTGCAGCAACAGCAGCAGGGGATCTTTGAAGTCCAAGGGCAGGAAAAGTCAGCATTTCTGTGCTCTTAGAGTTTCCTGGAGTGGTTGAGAGGGACAAGAGAGAAAGAATGCACAGTGATACTACATCTAGGTCCTCTCTTAATCTAGTTGACCTTGTACTATGTACAAGCAGAGAACTGGACCTGCCCATCATGTGAATTGAGAAGGGGGTTCTAGTATCTTCCAATACTCTATAAAAGAAATGGACAATCAATGGGGCCATTGGAAGAGAATCTTCTCAATATCAGCTTCTCTTTTCATTGGCTACTGGCATCCCTGTGTCCTGAATTTTAAAAGCAGAGGTAGGCAAAGAAGCGAGGTGGAACTTAAAATTTAAGTCGAACACAGCTCCCCAAACCAATGTTCCACCCATCAGGCCTAGTCCTCTACCACAGTGCCCAGTAGAGAATCCACTTATTTGGTGATCCAACTCAAGAAGCCATCTTCCATTGTGCCTTTCACTGTTAACACTGCCGCTCCTCTCTCTATAGAAACTGGCTCATGTTTAGTAAGGTCTTTCTCATTATACAAATTGAGTTAAACCCTGTCTGGCAAATTTCTTAGTTTGAGGGAAAGAAAAATTGATAGCATTAAAATGATCTAGGGAAGCTTGATAAGAGATGCAGGAAACTTTATGTGGACTTCTATTTCTGCAGTAGACATAACCATGAAAAACCAAGCACTCTTCAATTTTTTTTAAAAAATCAGGCTATTGTAATTCTAAGGAGATGCTAGCTACTTGGCAATGTAATATTTTGAGAAGCAGAGTTTACTCTGTAATGTGAATAAGATCCATTAGGTCCATTAAATATCACAGTGGGATTCCTTCCTTAAGTACCCAACATTATATCTGTTAGAAACTTGGACTTTAATTATTTAGTTATATTTTTTTAAAAAATTTGAGTTTAAGGGACACTTTGAGGTAAAGGCTTCTGGAAAGATGGCAACTAGAAGGTATATTCTTCATATCATCCCCTTCCAACTTCCAATGATCTACTTCTACTGAGCTGTGTGGCAGCTGCGGTTGACAAGCTGGCAGACAATAAAGATATAATTGAGGTCATTTTCCCTGAGACCTTTGGATAAAAGAGCAAGCTTAGGAACTTATTCTCCTTTGGGCCAAACAGATTCTAGGAGGCAGAGAGCCTGAGAAGCCAGGGGCCAAGGATGGCTAACGATTGGCCTAGGAGAGATGAAAGGACCCCCAGAAGGAAGGAGCCCAAGTGTAGTCTTTAATGGGCCTGTTGGATCTGCAGATCCTAAATAATGGCCAGGGAGTTAAGTGGATAGGATGCGATCCTCAAATCCCTGAGTCTAGGAGACCATTAACTATTGTAACTCAGAAGATTTGGTACAGAACGGCTTCTCCCAGGAGAGTGGATAGAAGGTGGGTGCTTGCTGATCAGTGCCTCACTGGCCGACAATGACCGCTGCACAGTCCACTGTTTGCAAGTTTTGTACTACCTGGGGTGACTTTTACTTTCTAAAAAAATTTTATTTATTGAGTTTTAGAGAGAGAGAGAGAGAGAAAGAGAGAGACAGGCAGACATTGACTTATTGTTCCACTTATTTTTATGCATCCATTGGTTGATTCTTATATGTGCCCTGACTGGGGATCAAACCCACAACCTTGGCATATTGGGACAATGCACCAACCAACTGAGCTACCTAGCCAGGGCTAGGGTGACTATTACTTGATCACTGGAAGGTGAGAGGAATGTGGAAAGGTTATAAGTAATGATTAACCAAAGACCATAATAGTGCAGCTGTGGGAGGAGGGCCCAACAGAATACCCAGGACATATGTTGCCCAGTGAAATTGAGCAGCTGGAGGTGCAGGATGACCAGTGATCATGAGAGAAATTTGTTTAAGAGTAAAAAGGAGTTTTTGAGATTTTTAAGTTATTTTGAAATTAAAATGCAATAGTTCAACTGAAAGAGAATAATTGCTATTAGGAACTAAAAGTGGCTTGGAAGATGAATGTGAAGAAATATTTCAAAGCTCAGAGGGAAAGCATAAAAATATTAAAATAATGAGGGGTGCTGAAAGACCTGGAGGCCAGCCCGGGGACCCTCACATAGGTATTCCAGAAGGTCCACAAAAGAATACATGAAGGAGAGGCAGTTATTTTTAAAACTGATAAAAGAAAATGTCCTGTCTTTGAAAAACTTCAGTCTGTAAATTGAAGGTCCTCACTAAGTTCTGAGCAGGATTAATTAAAAAAAAAAAAAAAAAGGACACACTTCTGGGCATATGCTTTTAAAGCTTCTGGATCTCCAAAATGTGAATAAAACTATTAAAAGCTTCAAAACATAAGAAGTTACCGGGAAAGGAAAAGAAAATCAGACTGACACCAGATTTCTTGTCTGCAACTCTAAAAGGTAGGACGTGGTAGAAATTACATCTCCGGAAAATTTGAATTTTTATGTTGCGTTGGACTTTCTGAAAAGAGAGTACTCCTAGTTTGAGACCACGTGACTTAGACATGCTAACTGGTTTATTGGGACAGAACTCAGAAGACCAGTGGGCATTCCAAACATACTCTCATGCATTACAGAAAAAGCCCATTTCACCGCATTTTCTCCCAAACCTCACTGTTTGTTCCTGGGAAAGTCCTCATCAGTATCATAGAATATAGTTCCTGAAAATGGAGATCTTGGAGAATACCAGACTTAAAATAGACTTTTCGTGTCATTTGATTCTACCTCCTACTTTATAAAGACCAGGAGGCTAAGGAATATCAAGTAGTAAATTAGCCAAAGCTTCATAGGTAATGAGTGGAAAAGCCAGGGCACGAACACAGCTCTTGTTTCGACTCTAAGAATCCTTCCAACTAAGCTGAGGGAGGAGTTCTTTACTTTTGTGATCTGCTCCATATTCTTCCAATAGATTTCTCTGTTAAGTAGCCTTGAATGGGTTTCTGTTGCTTGCAACTGAAGGATCCTAACTGGTTACAAATTAACCTATTTTCTTAGTTTCAATGATGACATATATGTATTCCTGTGCTTACTGAATTGATATTTCTAGGCATGAGTGACCTTTTCCCCTACTTTCAGTACCTCAAATTCCCTAAGAAGCGTTGCTCATTGTATGGCTTATCCACTTTTCTTTCTTTCTTTTTTAAAACATTTTTTATTGTATTTTTTCCCATTACCATTTAGTCCCTGTATACCCCATCCCCTAACACACTTTTCAAACTCAGTAGTTAGGAACTCACACTCACATTGTCATTTCCAAAGTGGCTATTTGCTAATGTTCCTATTTCTACTGGTATCACTATTACTCTATAAATACAAGTTGCTTTTTCCCTACCAGTGTGACTCCGTTGGAGCATCGTCCTGTAAACCGAATGGTCATGGGTTCGATTCCCAGTCATGGCACATGCCTGGGTTGGAGGTTTGGTCCCTGGTTGGGTGCATATGGGAGGCAACCAACTGATGTTTCTCTTCCTCTCTTCCTTCCTTCTCCTCTCTCTAAAAATAAATAAATAATATTTTTAAAAAGTGAAAAAATGCAAGTTAGTTACTTTCTGTGAGACAGCATTCCCATATGTCACTCTCCTCAAAAACCTTCTGCTTTTCTTTGCTGCTTGCAAGATCATGTTTGTGAACACCTTGGCCTAGCATTTAAGTCCTTGTCAAATCTGGCTACTTTATTGTCATTAACCTAATTATTTTCAATTTATACCTATGATCATACTTAACATTACACCTACAATGGCTTTTCCCTTCCTATGAAAATATTCTCCATCTTGCATGTAATCAAAGAATCTCTGGCTCTGTGCTGAAAATCAAAGGTTTTCTTATCTATAAAATATTCATCTGTTCTCTCTTTTGGGCCAGCCCTTTCATTTTACTGGTAGAGATAAAGGAAAATAAGCCGTAGAGAATTTGAGGGACTTGATTAAGATCACATTGCTTCCAAAGAGCAGTGCTGAAGCTGAGGAGAATTAAATGACTATTTCTCAGGAGTCCCCTTGCCTGTTGCTGCTGGTGGAGCTGTGAGCGTAGTCAGCTGTGAGGATGACTTTATGCAGTGGGAAGAGGGGACTGGACAGAATCCAACCTATACAATTGGTTTCTGTGTGTAGGATAACGGTAGCTGTTGGAATGTCTGCAAATTTCATTCTTGAGTGGTCTGCCATTTTTTCTTATTTTAAAATTTATTGATTTTAGAGAGAGGGAAAGGGAGAGAGGCGGGGGTAGGGGGAGAGAGAGAGAGAGAAAGAGAAAGCAATTTCTTTTGTTGTCCCACTTATTTATGCATTCATTGGTTCATTGTTATATGTACCCTGACTGGGGATCAAACCTGCAACCTTGGTGTTTTGGGACAACACTCTAACCAGCTGAGGTACCCAGCCAGGGCATGGTCTGCCATTTCTACTGTTGGTTAAAAACAGACTTTTAATATTCTTGGAACTATTTTTTCAGGCAAGTGAATTAGGCAGCTGGAGGGCCTCTAGGATCTAGAGATCTTTATATAGAAATAGGTTACCTCAAAACCATGGTGAAGAGTGACTCTTAACCTCATCTGTGTTAGAGGGAGGCGTTTCCAGTACTAATGCTCTCTGTCAGCACTTATCACGGCCCCTTCACCCCAGCTCTATCTCTGTATTGTTATTTCCATGTGAGGGTTCTTGATGTAATCCAGCCATTCTCATCATCAACACATTTGTCTCCATAATTCTTGAAGTGGATGCTTGGTACATTTGGGTGTGTTTCAAAATTGCTGGTGCCAACCTTCCAGGCCTCCTAAAATTCACTGTCATTTCTAGGCAGGGAGATACTTTTCCAAAGAGATGTGGCCATTCCTTCATTCTCCCCTCCTAACTACCAAGCCGGCTCATGCCTTACAGGGCATAACAATGCAATCCCAGGGGACTGGGGATCCCTCAGTAACTACGAAACTGTGTAGGTGACCCATCAGACAAGCCTGGTCATATCGCGTCAGGGCTCTGCAGGCAGATGATGGCTGAGTTCACAGGCAGTGACCAAAGCGCCAGAGGGCATTAAAAACTCTGCTGGTGTGAGGATTTTCTTATGTGCCCATCGCTGGGTTCCCTTCCCGGATAGCTCTGACATTGTGGAGTTTGTCCTTCTAGCTCTCCTTTTTTCTTGGCCATCAGTGTGTGCATGGATTCCTTTTCCTCCTACTTGTTGACTTTTTCATCTCTAGCCTTTCTGCCTTCCTGCCCGAGTTTGCTTTATTTTTAATGGAATTTCTCCTATGGTTCTCTTCTCTCTCCTCCTACTCTCTGTGTTCTTCCTTAATCCCCCGGCTATAAATAACCCAAGGCATCGAACCTTTCGCTCTCATGGAGAAATGAATAATTAAAAATTTAAAGGTAGGCACATGGATTAAATTAGGCACTTAATTCCTTCAAAACATAGCATTTTATGGTGTCCTGTTTAAATGGATGAGTCACAGCCAATTACTTCAAGAGGGAAGAAAGCTGAGGGTTAGCTTGATTAACAACATGTTTTCTAGAAACGGAGCATGCTAATGAATGCCAGCTCTCGGACCGGGGCGGCACTGCTCCCAAACTCTGCAGCCTGAGCTGTGGTGTCCCCAGCTGTGAGGCAGGTGACAGTGACCGAGTTCACTGGCCAGTTGTTTCTGTACAATGTTTCTCTGTCAGATTTCTTTTGCATAATCAAACACCACAGGCTCTGAGTTCCTGCTTGGTACGTGTGCCACAGTGGCAGCTCATCTGCTAGAAATAATCTATTTGGTGAAGTGGGAGATTGAGGGTCTCTTAGAGACCATGTTGGGGTGGTGGACTTCAGAGACTGTTTAACAGCAAGTGTTCGGAAAGCAGTCAGCCTGCTTTGTGTGGAGAAGGTCTCAGGGACGGGGGGCCACCAAGGAGGCTGGGAGTCGTCTGGCTAAGTGGTTCTCATCAGCTTCCCCGTCTTACAAGTTCCCAGGCTTTCCAAGGCCTGGCTGGTTTCCTTCCAGAGTGGTCTCACTCTGTGGTGTCTTCTCTCACCCCATGGCATCTTGCTTATGTTGTGTCAAAGAAAGCACCGTATCAGGATCCATCAGGCCACCGCCTGTTCTGTTGCTTTGTGAATGGACTTTCTGAACGAAAGTCACAAAGTGTTTTTGACCTGGCCAGAGTCTGCAGTGGCTTGATACGGGAGACCAGAGGCTTCTACAGAACCTTGGAGGAGAAGGTACGGCATTCAGAGACTCAGATGGAGGAAAGGCCTGGGTCCTGGATTTAGAAATAAAGCGCATGAACACTTAAAGAAGAGAGGAGTAATGTCACAGAAATATCAAAGGCCTGGCACACCCATGTGACAGCCACGTGTGGAACTCCCTCTGAAGAACAAGAGCGTGTGTGTGTGTGAATTCTGCTCTGAGAACAGATACAATAAAATAAAAACTACTTTAGAGGAAATTACTCAGTGAGGTAGGAGTAAAGAGCAAGTGGCACCTGAAAAGTGGAGCAGAAAGGAAGACAGTACATGTGTATCTTTATTTAAAAAAAGAAAGATTTGTCAGCATGTGCTTTTGGTTAGAGCCCTTCTCTTTTGAACATTAACTATCTGCTTTTCTCTTCATTAGAGAAAAGATTTTTTCATCCGTATGTCCCCCCTCCACTGTATATACTAGTCTCTAAAACGTTAGCTCCTTTGGAAGGAATAGGTGTTAATTAAGCTGATTACTTGCTTTAACTTAGACCTTAGAAATGGCTTCAGGGCTGAGTACATGGGGCTCTCCCAAAGACATAAACAAGCCTTGGAAAGAGTTAAAAAAAAAAACACAAGAATTTAATTAATTTCCTTTGCTGCACTTTGGTACTTAAATAAGGGAAAAGACTTTGGACGAGAGTGATTTGTTTGGGGAGGGTCTGGAGGAGGAAACCAGACTAAGACAGAGCCTCTTGAACTTTAATGTGTGTGTTGGCTGAGCTGCCTGGGACTCTTGTCAAAAATGGAGAACCTGGTTCAGCAGGTCTGGTGTGGCTGCCGGATGGTGCCGCTGCTCCCGCTGGTCCACGGACCGTGCGCCGGGAAGCAAGGAGCTGGCGTTTCAAACTCTGATTCCTTGTCCTCAAAGCTTGGAGTTATCTTGACTTTTTCTTATGTAAGGCGATAATTTGCCAAATATAAACACAAATTCACCTTACTGATATTTTGATTGGCATTGCATTGAATTACACGACAAGACTCAGTTGTCCAGTCCATGAAGTGGACATAGGTATCTCCATTTACTTAGGTCTTCTTCAGTTTTTCCCATTAATATTTTATAGTTTTTAGCATACAAATCTTGAGCACATCCTGTTAGATTTAGACCTTCATCTAAACTTAGATTTCGTCTGGATTGAGATTTCATGTTTTTGGTGCCACTGGAAGTAGTACTTCAAACAAAACGGTAGTTTTCCATTCCATGGCTGGTATACAGACACGCTGTTGACTTTGGGATGTTGTCTTTGTATTGTGTAACTGCTAAGCTCATTGTTAGTTCTAACAGCTTCTTTTGCAGACGTTTAGTATTTTCTGTGTAGATAGTCATTTTGTCTGAGAATAGAGAATAGTTATTTCTTCCTTTCTAATCTGTATGCCTTTTATTTCTTTTTTCTTACATCTTTGCACTACCAAAGATTGCTAGTATGATGTTGAATCAGAATGCCTTACTGGTTCTTTTAAAAGTAAGAATTTTTTTCAAGTAATAATGAAAGCAAATCTGGGAATGCTAGCTTAAAGTGAGGGCCCGTTGCCTATTAACATATCTTCATGCGTTTTTCATAGTTACTGTATTGCAAAAAGAGAATCTTTTCTGAGGATTAGATACCTTCCTGGAGCTCTTCCTCTACCCAAGGCTATTGTTTCTGCCACACTTGAGTATGTTGAAGTTTACCCAGATGCCCCACTTCACAAAGTCATGCTAATAATGATCACCAGGACCTCAGCTCATCACCCTCTACCACAGGTGGCAAACACAAGGCCTGCAGGCCGAATCCGACTCTCCACCTTGTTTCAACCGTGAGGCTGATGTGGCCCTGGTGAAAATGAGTTTGATACCCCTTCCTAAGCCATGCCTTCTCTTGTCATCCCTGCACACAAAACAGGAGAGTTTCCTGCTCAGGCAACCTACACTTGAATAGCTGTAACTAACAGTATTCCTCTGTGAGCATCTTTTGCTTTTTGAAAAGGATGCTGAGACTGAAATAAAAATCAGACGTTTTCTGTGCCCTTTTATAAAAGTCCTGAAGCAGGTAGCATTTAGCAATCTACTTAACTTCACATAGCAAAGGAAACAGCAAAAGCATTCTTCCCATAGAACTTCAGTACCATCCATGAAAGAGAACAACGTTTTTGTACGGACCCACGTCCTTAATATGTGGTGATGAAATTGCTTATAGCTCTCCAGAGCCACAAAAGGACCTCTTCCAGCTCTGCCGTATGCCTCACCCTCCATTACCCTCCTTTTCTGTCATTATCAGTGGAGATAGCCTGAACAAGTAAGTCACAGTGGACAGAAGGAGAAAGGGATGCGAGTGATTATTCTAATCCATTTCTGAAGTACAAATTCTAAGTCAGATATTTGTTTTATTAAAAGAGATCAAAGAGAGTGAGGAAGCTCAGTTCTTTCATGTTTCATTCTATCCTGGCATCCTGTTTTTGTGAAGTCAAATAACACTTCTGCTCCATGTTTCATTGAATATGTCCTTGAAAGGCTCTGTACATTTGTTACTGTGTTCTCTGGAGGACTCTGAAGTGGAAAATAACTTACAACAACATTTATTTAATGCAAAAACATACAAAACATTTGTTCTACTTCTATTCAATAATGTCCATATAGACTTAGTCACTAAAAACATGGTTAGAACTCAAGACTCAACTCAGCCCTCCACCCAGGAAATTTTTAGGGGTGAAAACCCTATAGCATGTACAATTACAATTTAGATATTGAAGTTATTCTTTTGCCCAAAACCTATAAGCCAAGTCTTTTCTTTTAGAAACTTGGATATAGACACATTTTTATCTCTTGGAAACATGGTCATTAGAAGTCTATAGAGCCTTGTGTGATAAGTGAAAATGATATAAGAAGATTTGGGATTTTAAATGCCTCCTTGATAAGTAAGCATTGCTTGTAGTGAAATCACTAATGTCACAATTCAACTGGAGAGCATGTGGGCTTCAATTAAAAATTCACAGTAACCCAGTACTTGCAGTGTTTTCATCATCCAGTGTCTCTCCTGGTCTACAACCATTCATGACTTCCCAGAGCCCACACGTTACACTTTAGTCTCCTCAGTGCGGGACTCTGCCCCTCCCTGCTCCATCCTGACCTTACCCACCCCGGGCAACCAGACGGCATTCACTCCAGACTGCCAGTTGTTTCCCAAAATCTAAATGCAATTTTGCTTCTTGATGCTTTTGACACGGTATTATCTTAGGCTGGACAGGCTTTTCCTGCTTGTTGGAATGTTATTTTTTTTCTCAGCCACCACCACCTCAAATGTCATTGTCTTTATAATACACATCCTGTCTCCCCAATAAAGGAAAATATATTGTTCCTCAGTGATTCACAAAAATTGCTTCTCTCTCTTCTTAGCACTAGCTTTATTCTGTCTACGTTGCTTTTTGTTCTTCCCATATCTGTCCCCGTGGTAGATTACAGTTCCATGAGGGTCAGACTCTTGGTTTATGGGTCCCCAAACTTGCACTGGGTTTTGGCTGTGGTTAGTGCTCAAGGTATTTGTAGTCAAAGCCTCCAGTGACACACCCACAGTGATTGATGAAAACTCAACATTTTATATTCCAGAGCAGCATTTTGTGCCTGAAACAAGCCTGAGTATTTGTAAGGACATGTAGTTGACCTACAGAGACCCCAGTCAACCCCACACTCCCATGTTTTGGTGTTGAATCTGATCTCAGTAGCTACCAAAAGGTTTATTTCCTCTAGATATCCCGGTCTGCGGCTTGTCTCGTCCAGGTCATGGCCATCATCCGCCCTGTTTTGTGAGGCCCCTGCAGTCATTCAGGCAGGTGGGCTCAGAATGTACTTTTGCGTGTTGTGCACTTTAAATATATACAATTTTTATTTGTCAAGCATGCCTCAGTAAAACTGGGGAAAAATTCCCCTGTTTTATAACATAAACACAAAACAGAACAAAACATTACGTGACTCTGGGGAGGACACGCAGCCCGCAGCGCGCCAGCAGAGCGCACAGTTACAAGCAATTTCCTAAGTGTGTGTCTCCACAGACAGGGGGCTACGACTGCTTTACGAGTGGTGAAGGAAAGAAGGAAGGGAAGCACAGACAGGACAATTTGTGTTCCATTTTTGACCTGCGGGGGCTTTATATTCACAGTGAAACATACGTGGGCCTGACCTGATGGTGATCTCTCCTTGTGTGTCCTGCCTCATGTGGGGAAAGCACTCCCCTGTCATTGCAAGAGAGGTTCTATTGTTGTCATCAAACTCTTTTGTTTTCAAGTTTGTGGACTTATTTTTAGGAAAAGTCTTATATTTGATAAACTACATTTATTGGAAAGAATAAATTTGCATGACATGTGGATTATCTTGGCAAGCTTGAAAAATATGGGAACAATAAAGACAGTGTTCTCCACCTTTGCAAATGACAGCCCCGTTTTTACTGCTGTGAAGATAAGACTCAGAGTCATCTTTGACATCCACCCCCATAGTCGCTCTATCATCGATACTTGTCCATGTTCCCATGTAAATATCTGTAAGTTATTCCCATCTCTGTCTCTGGTGGCAGGTGGTGGTGGGAGATACCACTGTTGTAGCCGTTCAAATCTAGTATGATAAAGCATAAGTTTTGCTAGAGGCACTATGGCTTAGTAGAAAGACCGCAGGATGAGGAATTAGGAGGTTTTGGTGGCGTTTGACTCAGTCAGTTACCACTTATGTGGCCTATGAAAGGAGCAAAACTCCCCGCGTCTCCACTGAAAGGGAAGAATTACCTGCCTAGTTCATTTGTTGTGAGGAGCACATGGAATAGTGCTTTGAAAAGGGGTTGGTTGTCTCAGATGCGGAGGTAGGAGAAGCCAAGTGTTCCATCAGCTGCCAGAGCCAGGTACTTCGGATTGCTTTTGGCAGGATTCCTGAGTTCCCTGTAGGGCTTGGCGATCACCCCACGCTTCTCCCAGCACTGCTGTGATTTGTCGTCTGAAGACGTGGTGACGCTCGTGGGGCACATTCAACCCACTGATGTAAGTCCCCTGCTCCCGAGGATTCTGTGCAGCTCTTGTCATCAGTGGAGAGTGTGGCTGCCGCTTCTTTGTTCAGTTTCTTCCTGGAAACTGTGTTGATACCAGTGTTTCCAACATCTGGGAACATTTCCTCGGCTCCTCAGACGTGAAGGTGAAGAGGTCACAGCGAATGCCTGTGTTAGAACTTTATTCTAACTTATTCTTAAATCCAAGGAATGATCATGTTAGATTTGGGGGCTGGAAGGTGGCTTTCCCTTCAACACACTTAACCATTTTATGAACTAAGTTCTACTTGTACATGAGGTGTTGGTTCTGAGCTACTGAGCAAATTATAACTGGTTAAGTATTTAGGTGGAAGTCTTTAGAATTCCAAGAATTTGCTGCATATTTTGAACTTTAAAGAGCTCTTTTTCTATAAATTATGTTATCCAACATGTCTTTTCTTGTAGCTCCACATAGGAGCAAGGAATTTACAATATGTATGTATTTTGAAGATGCAATGTGACATTCTAGCAATGAAACAGTCTCAATGTAATATAAATGTAAATTAGTTCTGTTAAGCTCTGTTTTAAATTCCAGTGCAAAATTATATACATTTTAAGGATGGACCTATTGTTAGACAAAAATTACTGTCTTTATTTTTTTTTATAAATTTAGACAAATAGGGATTAACTAGAGTTAATTCTAACTAGGACCCTAAACTCAAATACCTGAAAATTTAGATTTATATAGGTTAGTGGATTTTAGTTAGCAAATCTAATGCTGACCCAAAGTTATCATTTAAAATTAGTGTGGCCCTGACTGGTGTGGCTCAGTTGGTTTGGAGTTGTCCTGCCAAGTGAAAGTTCGCCGGTTTGATTCCCGGTCGGTCAATGCACATGCTTAGGTTGAGCACTGGTCCTTTGGTGGGTATGTGAGAGGCAACTGATCAATGTTTCTCTCACACATTGATGTTTCCCTCTCTCTCTTTCTTCCTCCACTCCCCTCTCTTTAAAAATAAATGAATAAATAAATCTTTAAAATTAGTGTGGTTATAGTATTTTCTAGTTTCAATTTTATTTTTTTAACCTCACCTGAGGACATTTTTTCATTGCTTTCAGGTGGGAGAGAAAGGAGAGAGAGAAAGACCGACAGACAGACAGACATTGATGTGAGAGAAGCATCAATTGTTTGCCTTATCCTATGTGCCTCAACCAGTAATTGGGCCTGTAACCTGGGTATATGCCCTGACTGGGGATTGAACCCCATGACCTTTCGGTCTACAGGATGACACTCCAACCAACTGAGCCACACCAGCCGGGGTCTATTTTCTAGTTTCAATTTTTAGAAAATAATTTGGTGAAATGATTTGGAAAATAAAAATGATTAGACAGTTAAAGATACTAGGAAATAATTGTCTCATCTTTTTTTCTTTAAGGGTTTGTTTGCTCAAATCAGAATTATCTTGAACTTCAACGCATCTAGATAATATGGGTAGACTATTTCTAGATAGTTTTATAATATATATGAAATATGTATATACTAGTTCCATTATAAGCCAATTTGTAGTTTACTGAAATTATATATATGTGCATATATATGACAATAAATCTCATCATTTCTCTTTTTACTATCAATATGATTTTTTTATACGTAGAAAACAAAAATCTCTTACCAGTAGATGCCATAATGCACCACCACCAATAATCCTGGCAAAGAAGTACACAAATAAAGTTGAAGTTATGATCTTCCATTAACTGTAAACTCTAATCATGGTAAAGGAGATAAGAAATTGTTTATAATAATTCAGCCTATAGTAATTACATTTGAGAAACTTACTATTCCCTTTCTGCGACTTTAGTTTCTAAATCGAACACTTTCTTCTTGCAAGTTGAAGGGCCTGCATGTTTGCACCCAGTGCATGGAAGGTGTGCAGTGCGTAACTGCAGATGGATTGGATTGAATTCTGATTTTTTATTAACTTATCCCTGTGACAATTTATTTATATCTTTGCAAGTGTTTTCACTAAACTGCATTATACACGTAAGACTTTTCACTAGTCCAAAATGGCCATCTGTTAAGAAAGCTGAATGGATGAGTTCTGGTGGTAAAAGGCTCTATCTCGTAGGCTACATTGGTAAATAGAGCTTAAAGATGTAGGTCTGGCAGGTTTCCAGAGCTTTCAGTGATCATACAATGGACATGTTAAAGGACCACCTAGAGGAGATGTCTAAAACTGAATAGCATAGCAGTGGTTTCTGTGTATGTGTTTATGTGTGTGGAGGGAGGCAGGGGATGGTGTGGCAGGCTGGGGGAGGGTAGGTAGTTTCTTCCTTGGGAGATTTATTGTCCAATATGAATTCGCTGGATTTTCAGCATAGGATGCCACTTTCGTTGCAGGACATTATCTTGTGCTGCTTTTCACAGCTCTGAAAGGAGAAGGAGTTGTGATGGCTAATTGTTCCTGTATCTGCGTTATTGGTATGACAACACAATGGTGACTGGCTTATCATTAATCACCAGCTGATGTGGTAAAGATTTCTTCCTGGTGACTTGGATTACTTATTAAGCCATTAAAGTGCGATTTGGGGAAAATGGCATTTTTTATCCATTCTCTGCTGTTGTCAGGTCCTTGGGTGCAACAGAAGACTCTGGTCTCTGTTCCCCTCTCACTGCGTCTCCTTCACTTTACCCCTTGGACTCCAGGGTGGTTGAGTATTGGTGCCAGACCGAATTAGTTTATAGTTGATTTGCATCTTTACAAAGACTGGGAATGGAATGAGGTAAGTTTCACTTAAAGAAGGTTTATCAAGAATGGTAATTTTTTCCCTTTATCACCTATTAATTTTTTAGTGTTGGATATTTATTCTTTTCAGATATTTAGAAGCTGGTTGCCAAATCCTTCGCCAGCCATGACACAACCAGGTCATTTCCTTGGACTCTAACTCAGAAGTAATTTCCTTGATCATTTGTAAGATCCACTTCCCCCCCACCCGCCACCCCCAGGCTCTCTTAATTACCTTTCCTCTTGGGTATTGTGCAGCCTGGTGCTAGACATAATTTTCTGACATTCATCTTAAGAAACTACTTCTGGGAGAGAATTATTTTCCTCTTTTTTTCCTTTTCTTCTACTTTTCCTCCTGAACAATAAAGAAACAAAGATACAATAACAAACGAGCAAAGAGAAAAACGACTTTCTTTTACAGAGTCTCGAACCCAAATTGCCACACGCAGGCTGATCTTTAAGGAAGAATAGCTTAGGTGAACTTCATTAAAGTTTTCTGTTGTTAATATTGAGTTTTGATTTGTTTGCTTGTTTTTATATGAACTGAACATCTTTTTAGACGGGAAAGTAAACCGTGGTCATAGTTTCTTAAAAAAATTAAGCCCTATGAAAATAAACCTTCTCCCCAGCCCAAACTTCTAACGTAAGCTTTCTTCCCCAATGCTCCTTCTGTAGTGATAGGTAAGGCCGATTTGAGCGAACAAAAGAGAAAAGGATCACCTTGCATTTTTCCTCTACAGATGCATATATCAGGGTGTTTATTTCTGTAATGTAGGCTTCGGAGCTGTGGAAGCAGCATGAGTAGATTTCCTTGGATATGAGATGGGGGCTGCAGAGGTGGGAGCAGCACCCAGGCTTGCCCTAGCTCAGAAGCCAAGGCTGGTGGCAGTACTTAAATCCATCCCCTCCCTCATTCTCAATGTGGAGGGACCAGACATCTAGGGAAAGTCATGTCTGAGTCATTTACTCCAGCGAGGGGCTAAGCCTCCTCTTCCCCATCCAGGGCTTATTCTACTGCACTGTGGAAACCTGTACTTTGTCTGTATTTCCTGCAGGCTGACTCTCCTGTTCTTCGTTATTTCCATTCATGACCTTGACTGGATCTGTTACCTTACAAATTTAGAGTGGAAAGAGACACTGAAATACCTTCTCATTCAAACTCCAGAACCTAGATAAAATCTGACAGGCAGTTTTCTCTTGCAGAAGAGATTTTGCCAACTTCTCTGAGGCTGTAATCTCAATTTGATGACAGTTTCAAACACACTGCTAGAAATTAATGCTATAACTTTTGAAAAAAAAGTTGATGGTTCTCTTTCTCTATCCTGCCTCCCTTTCAAACAGGCTGAGGAGACCGGCCTGGCCCTATTCACATAGCATAGGGGAGGGGAGGAGTAAGCAAGCAGAGACTTTATTCTCTGACAATGGGAACCTTAACGAATCAGATCACATCTGAGTTTGGCCCTTGTGTCATTAGAGGCAGGGAAGGGGCGATGCCTTTTGGTGTCCTTTCTGGGCTGAATCTGCTTCCAGATGGACAGGTCATATATCAGAATCATGAGCTGAGAGTGTTGTGGTGAGAGGTTGGGAAGTCTAATATATGTATATATATTAGATGTGTGTGATTGTGTCCATTAGATGTGTATATACACGTGCATGTACTGTATGTGTGTATACACATGCATGCACACATGTATATATGTGTGTAAATGTGGGCATATACACACATAAATATGAAAACACACATATACACACAATAGATCTTACAATATGCAGCTGTGAGGGCAAGCAGAAGATACGATCCCTCTTAAACCTCTTCCAGGGTGAAAGAAATAACTATATTAAGATCTGAGAACAGGAAGTCCTGACAAAAGCAAGAGTGTTTTTACTTTTAAAGTAAAATATCTCCCACAGGGCAGATTCTCCTCAAATGCTCACTTTGTGCCACAAACAGGATAGTAATGACAGCCCTTCTCCTGTCTGTTTATATGGGGGCATCACCTGGACTCTGGGTACCATGGTGATTTAAAGCAACTTGGTATGGCCCTGTAGTTTGGGTAAAGAGCCCAAAGAATGCACGTTTTGTGGCTTGGCACCTTGCTGATCTGTGCTGAATTCTTAGGGTAAAAAAAAAAATCAGTTCTGTGCTCTATGAAACAATTTCTCTTGACAAGATATTTGCTTTTGCTTCCTTGTTAAATAGGTATACAGATTAAATTGACCTTAGAGATAAACATTCACACTCATTTTTCTATTGTTATAACTATTCAAGTCATTCCTTCCAGATTTCTTTGAAGTAGTTTCCTATGTGGGGAGAAGTCATTCAACATAATGGTTTGAAAGCCCTGATTCTGGAAGCAAATTGCCTGGGTGAATCCCAGTTCTGCCACTTTCTCGCTGGGAGACCTTGAAAAAATTACTGAAACTTTTGGATCCTCAGCTTCCTTGTCTGCCAGTGGGAATAATAATGGTCTCTATTATTTGGAGTTGTACTGAAGAATAAATTAATATATATAAAGCACTTAGAATCATGCCTAGTTCACACTGGGGACTACATAAATGTCAGATATAATCATCATCATCATCATTATTATCGTTACTTATTTCTATTATTATTACATTGAATTTTTGGCAGGGAAAAATGCCATTTTTTTTCATTCTCACTTAGATGAGCTTGGAGGGAAGAAGGAAAATAAGGAAGTCTATAGAACAGAGGCTGGTAGAGCTTGAAATCACACAAATTATTTCAAGATCACCTAAAAATCTTGAAACCATCTGAGAAGCTTCATTCTTTTCTTCTCCTAAACCCAGGTTTTGGTAGCTTTTTAGGTAGCTGTGATACCATTAGTCTGGTATAAAAATGACTGTCTACAAGTTACTAGATAAACTAAGCATTCAAGCTGAATCACACTCTTCTATTACATCCAGCTGGAGTTTTAGAACCAAGCGATGTGTTAGGGAGCTTACACACACGTGATGGGGAAGAAGGTGGAAATTAGCCTGAATTGTAGACCATTGTTATCTTTAATTCTCTTTTTAAAAAGTATATGAGAAGGCTGAGAGTTCAGGGAAAGATTAAGAGTAAAACTTATTGGTAGTGCTTTGTTGCTAGGCTTTCTTTGAAATGTGTGATCTTAGAATGGTAGGTCTGGGATGAATCCATTGGGCACATCTGGCCCAACCCTCCCATTAATGGAGGAGGAAACAGGACCCCAGAAACGTGAGTGGCTTGCTCAAGGTAACCTAGGGAGGGAGGGACAAAGGAAGGCTGGCAGCTCAGGTCACCTCTGGCCCAGTCCAGAGCTCCCTTCAGAAGCAAACTGTTTCACAGTTTGAGTCCTCTGTGCCATCTGGCCTCCTCCCTGCTGCTACCTTCTTCTAGTTCCTAGGCTGGGGTATAGAAATGACTTCTTGACACTTTGAAACTGTTGGAGGATTCTTCTCGGAGGTGAGAGCATCTTTTGTTCCAAGACAGCAGCAGCCTCCTGTGTGGTACCATGATTCTCCTGTGAAATTCCGATGGGAAAGCCCAGTGTTCTGTGTCCCTAGTAATGCCATCTATTTATTTGAAAGAGAACCAGAGGTCACTGGGGGGTTGGGGTTGGTCTAGTTCTGTGGGCTTAAGCAAAGAAATTAATTTTAAATGCTATGATGAGGCTTAGATTTGGCCAACTGAACTTGGGGAATTCACTAGGCAGAGAGCCAAATATACATATATGTGTGTATGTATAGTTACACTGGAGTGAATACTTGTTGACAGAAGTGAGACCTTTGTGTGTCAAGGGGGTGGTGATGTATAACCCTTAGTCATTTCATTCGCTTCAAAGGCTCTGAGAGAACTATTTACTGTCCTCTGGAAGGATAAGCATTTTGTTTGTTTGTTTTGTATGCTCTTTTTTTTACCCTAGGATAAGAGGATAAGTTTCATAATCCCAGTTCTGGCCTTCGGTTGTCCTGTGCATTTTCTTCTCTTAAGTATATACGCCTTGCCATGCTTTCATCCATTCCTTTGTCTATCCAAACATTAAATACCTACCAAGTGCCAGGCACGGAGCTAAATGAAGGGGGAGCAAAGGCAAAAACGCCAATCCTGGACCATGAGGGGTCTACAGGCTAGTGGAGGAGAGGTATGTAAGTGGTTTCATTGTGTGCTCAGCAGATAGTACTTCATAAATGTTTGGTAAATTCAAATGAATCTAGGAGTCGGGGGTTACCTGGTAAGATATTTAATGTCTATTGTGTAACTGAGGGAATATTTCATATCTTCTAGTCCAAGGGAGGAGATATTTCAAATCTTCTAGTCTGTTTATGATCAACTTTTGTGTTGGAATTTTTGTTGTTGTTGCTTTTTGACATAGGGTCAGTTCAAGAAGTGAATTCAATAGTAATTTCCTCATTGATTTCTCATTAAAAATATTTTAATGTTAAAAGAAAAAATATAATCTAAGAATATAGTCCATTAACTTAACACTAACCTCAAAGAGGCCTTAAATACATTTAATTCAGAATTATTTTTAATAAAGGAGTTATTGAAATTAGAAAAAAGTAGTTACCATTCTCGAGGAGGAGTCTGACTGGAGCTGTAACCTGAGCTTGGATAGAGGAGCAGGACCAACCACAGTGCTCCGGGGGGAAGGGAGCCAGGAAGTGATGCTCCTTTTACTCTCCTCTAGCCCTTTACATCCCTACCAGCACCGCCCATTGACTGCATCCAAGGGGATACCAGAAGACAAGGGAGCCACTGATACAGCCCATACAGGTTAGACTTCCAGGGAATCTAGCAAGGGAGTAAAGGGTGGAGGGTGCATAGGCAGGTGGAGGCGGGGTTGGGGGGAAGACAAGAAAATGTCCACCTTAGTAGTGTTATTGTAAATGAATCCAAATAACCCTCTGTGGCTGAAAGGAAGGCATTTAAACTCGTAAGGGAATTACTGTTCACTCAACCAAGATTAACTGGTGAGTAGAGTTTTTAGGTCCAATGACATCTTAGAGAATCAGAGAAGCAGTCAAGAAGTTGTTATTTTATGGTATAATAAAAATGGTTACAAATACTTTATTAATCCTCCCTTTAAGACATAGAATCTAATTCTCCTCCATGTAGGTAGATATAACCTAATTGGGCTTTTTTTGACTAATAAATTTCAGCAGAAGTGCTGTTCTGGGACTTCCAAGGCTAAGTCCTAAGGAGCCTTGCAGATTCAGCCTTGGAATACTCTTTCTGGAAATCTCAATCTACCACAGAAGAAATTCAGCTACCTTTGGACTATAATGTTGGATAGGCACTGCAGTTAACAGACTTGGATGAGCCCCCGCCATCCAGCTGTCCCCACCAAGGTGCCAGGCATGTGAATGAAGTCATCTAGGACTCCCTGGACCAGACTTGCCATCATGTAAATACCACTGAGTGGCCTCATCTATGCTGCATAGAACAGAAGACTCACTCAGCAGAGTTCATCCTAATGTCTTAACCTAAAAACACATAAGATACGATAAAATGGTTGTTGTTTTAAACCACTAAGTTTTGGGACAGTTTATTAAGCAGCAATAGAAAATTGGGAAGTACTTTTACCCTCTCAGATCGATGATTTCCATTCATTCTAAATCCATATTACCTGTGGGAGATAACAGCAACACTCCATCAACCCCTATACTCCCCTATACTCATGTACGAACAAGGTCTGTTCAAAAGGTATCCAGCCATGTAATATGAAAAATAGAGACTTTTATTGAAGAAGAAACAAGATATAAGGAACATTGTACACAGGGCAGTGATGCCTCAGTCCCCTTCAAAGTAGGCACCTTGGGGCCTCACATTGTTCTCCTAATCATCATCAGCTGCCCCATTGTATTTTCTGAAATCTCATTGATGGTCTGAAATCTCTTCCCTTTTAAAGGTCATTTTAGTTTTGGGGAAAGCCAGAAGTCACAGGGTGCCAAATCTGGACTGTAGGGGGCTGACTCCCTTGGGTAATTTGATCTTTCACCAGAAAACTCTATGTGAGACATGATGCATGAGCACGCATATTGTTATGATGAAGCTGCCAATCATAGTTGCCCAAAGCTGCAGTCTTCTGAATCATTCAGATAGTTTCTGTGGAAGAATGTTCAAGCTTAAAGCAAAATTTGATGAGGATTCCTTGCTGTACTCAGTCATTTTGAATGTGACAGCCACACAGTACATGTGCTCACTCAAGGGCGTCTACCACCCCCACTGACTAGTACAGTGAAGTGGTTGTTGTTCACGCATGCTCATCTCAGTTTGCTCTCCTTGGCTGCCAGGTTACATTGATGTCGCGCAAACTGTTCTCATCATATTATCAATGGCTGGATTTTTTCCGGACGGATATCATATACTAGTGTATACAAATTTAACTTTACAGTTCTATAATAAGTGATCCAGCTAGATAATTAATTCTAATGTGAAGTTGTTGAGTTCTGGGTGGATTTTGATTTCTGGGAACGGAGAAGGCAGTAAAGGGCAGCATAACCAGGTAACCTAAAAAAGTGTAGCACATGTTAAGATGATCACCTTCTCAACCTTGAATTTTACTCAAATAAAAGTTTAATTTTATGAAACCTTAATAAATTGTATGTTCCTCACCCATGTGCTCCATCAAAACAAACATAAATTATTTTATTTATGTCAGAGTGAACTTTTTTCATTAGACTAATTGTTAAGAACAAAATGCAACAAGAAATGTGTAGCTAGCAAGACTTGGTCAGGAAAAGGACCTAATGTGTATTAAGTACAGATGTGGTCAGAATACAGTGGATTGTGCCACTGTAACAAGCCCTAAATCTCAATGACTTAATATGAGAGAAGTGCATCTCTGGCTCTTGCTATTGGTCCAACTTAAGTTGGTGTGTGTCTCCACTCACTGAAGTTACTCAGAGACACATGGCGACTGAGGCATCCTTGATGTGTGCTTCCAGTGTCTGCAGAGCATTGGAAAAGGGATGTGACAGCTTGCACACTGATTCCTAAAACTTCATTCAGAGTGAAACAGAAAATGCTCATTTCACTGGCTAAAGCAAGTCTTGTGACTACACTCAGTTTGAAGAGGGCAGGGAACCTTGCCTGGAAGAAGGAGGAGCTGGAAACTTTGGTGAGCAGCACCAGTTACGATCACAAGCATCTGTGATGGGGCAGCCACTCTGCTGGGCACGTCTCACTGAATTCTAACAGTGATGCACTTTATAGGTAGAAAACAGGACTGTTATGGTCCAGTAACTTGAGCATAGTCACAGCTAATAATTGGTGAGGAATCCAGGTCTTTGGGTCTGATTCCGAAAGGCATGCTTCGCTTTTCTTTTCTTTGTTTGTAAATGAAATATGGTTTTCTATCAAGAAATTCATATCATTTAGGAACTTGAAGGGGCAAAAGGAAGTGAGGAAAATTTAATAATCATATTGGTACTTTGGGGTTGCTTTTGTCTTAATAAGGCACTTTGTTCCCCCTTTGACCTATGCTCCGAATTGCCTGGGAAGTTGTGGAGCCCTCCCAGTGTTCAGGATGCTGTTCTCGGTCTGCAGAGATTATTCTAGTCTAGGGGAAAGGGGACATTCCTTTAAAAAAGGCTTATAGACACCTCAGTAGTCCACTTGTAAATTAATACATGGTGCATCTCTTGAAGTTTGAACAAGGTGTTTTATCAAAAATAAAGATTGCTTTTACATGCAAATAGCAACATCTTGGAACTTCTTCATGTTTAAATATATGTTGTTCCAAGCAGAGTTTTTTTTTTTTTTTTTTTTTTGTGGATCAGGCACTCTCTTGAGAATCTGCTGAGAGCTATTCTCTTACTAGGAAAATGTATTTTTACACTTGTAAATTTTTTGGCTTCAGGGGCTTCACAGATGCATTTTCCCACTAGAAGCTCATCTATTCACTTTAAGACTCCATGGTTTAGCCCTTGGCGGGTAGCTTAGCTGGTTGGAGTGTTGTTCCATACACCAAAAAGTTTATGGGTTCAGTCCCCCGTCAGGGCACATACCTAGGATGCGTGTTCAATCCTTGGTTGGGGCACGTACCAGAAGTAACTGATTGATGTTTCTCTTTCTCTCTCCCCCTTCATCTCTTTAAAATCAATAAACATAACCTTGGGTGAGGATTAAAAAAACCAAAACACTATGATTTAGATAAAATATTTAATTATAAATGTTTTAAGTTCCTAGAACAGCACCTTCTACATATTAAGGTCTCAATAAATATTAGCAAATGAATGAACGGAAAGGGAAGGAAGGAATAGTTGAGATGTAGCTCTAACACATGCGTTTCCTTGTGTGGCTGTCACTCAAAATACAGACATTTTGCTTTTAGGCATCTAAGAACATTTTGTTGTCTTTCATAGCGTGAGAGTTGGACCCAGAGGAGCTAAGAAAAATTGCCGTGAAGCAAAATCTCAATGAATTGAGAAAACACGCCAGAGGATGGCAGTTTTACAGATTATTTTATAAATTAGATTCAAAGGAAGAGACATAGGGCAGGGGTTACCTGAAATGTATTGGTAGTAGGTTTGGGAGGTGGGAGAAAGCAAAGTGGGAATATCTCTGAGACTGGATAGAGAGTAAAACAGAGGGACACATACTTCTTTTACATTGGTGGGTACAGGGCAGTTAACAATGAACATTTGCGCATAGAGATGGTGTGCGTGGAACAATGTAACAGTGGGAGGTTCTGTGGTCTCCTGCTCTGGTGGGAGGTTGTGCCCTGAGTGGTCCGGAAAAGGGGAATTCTGTCCTTCCAAGGGTGTGTTATCTTACATGCAAAACAACAATAGGCTTGTTAAGGTCAAGCTTGACCTTCATGAAGGAAACCACTGGCCTAGCACATGACTCCCTGCCATGATCGTCTTTTGGTTAGGAATTTGTATGTTCAGACCACCCTTTGTGGTTGCTTTTGTAATGGGGTGATGCGTTGAATGCATGGTTTGATGACTGTTTCAGCCAGACATCCTGGCGACCACTCAGGGTATTGGAAAAGCTATAATCTAAGCGTGCTCACGTTGTGCATGACCCAGCCCCATTTCCTTTGGCTTAGTGATAATGTGTATTTGCTCAGCACTACTTTGGATGGGCTCCTGGGTCAGGCAGTATTACGCGTGTTTGTTCCTCCCAGCAACTGTGGGACTTAATCTTAATCATTAATCTGAGTCATCACTGTTTAACCAGTGGGGAAACTAAGGCTCGGAGCAATTCAGTTACCTGCCTAGGGCCATAGAGGAACAGGTGAAACTCAGTCCTTTAGAATGTAAGAAAGCTTAAATTCTAATGCAGCATTGTGACATGATTCTTTAAGGAAAAAAGAACAAAATCATTCTAAGAGTCATAGTTACTCTAAAGGTTTTTTTGTTTCATTTCGTTTTTCTGGTTGTCTCTCTATAAAAGCATGTTCACATGGAACAAAGTGCCCTGGATGAAGACGCAGGCGATGAAGATTTTAATGCTGGTTCTGCCCCTAACCACCTACCTCTGTGGCCTTGGAGAAGCCATTGGACATTTCTGGGCCTCTGTTTCTTGTGACATCTCTCTGAGGTTGTTTTGTCCATCTTTCCAGCTGTAGTAAGCTATGTTGCTTGTTCTCATATGAATTATGGTAATGAGGCTCAACTTTCTCAAATAAGCTCTGGATTGAAAGGTAAATCAAATATCACATGAGAATAAACAGAAGATGTTATCAGCATCTTCAAAGCAACAGGGTTTCTGAAGTAGTATCATTATATGTTGTGCTATTCAGTATGAAGAGCGTCCTCTCTCTTTCTCTTGTACCCCACGTAGTCTATTATCAGGCTTACAGTTCTTTTCTTTCCAAGGCTGTTTTTGAGTCATTTTAATAACCTGAATCTTTAGAAGTACCCCAGAGTATGACATAATGCTTGAATTTGGTATTCGATTTTTGTATTCAGAAGATACATTTCTTACAATGATGCAGTTAGTCATTCAAAAGAAAGAAGGTTCTGTTAGGCATTCATATTTATAGGTTATTGTCATTGTAATTCAGGGCACTGTTTAATGTTTTAATTTAGGTGGCTTTGCAGGTGAGCAGGTGGGGGAGGTGGTAAAAGGGAGCAAAAAGAGATCACCCTGAGAACACCCTGAATCTCATGAGAGTGAAAACACCTGTCGTCACCTTCCGTTATTTGTCAGAGAGCTGCCATCATGCTTTGGGGCTGTGATGCCAGCAGCTACATGAGTCAGCTAGACTGGGTGGAGGAGAAGTGTTTATTGCATTTTTTTTTATTTGAGTGTTTCAGTTTTTCCCGTTCCATAGTCTGATGGTGTGTTCCCAGTTGCACAGTGGTCCTTGAATGAGAAGCTGGTGGCTGTGCCTTGGTGCCGTCTCTAACGCCGTTCTGCTCAGGTCCATTGGCCTTGGTGATTGATAATCTGTTCTGAGAGGACAGTGTTTGAGTTTGTGATTTTTTTCCTCATGGCTTTTTTGTTTAATCCTCACCCAAGAACGTTTTTATCATTAGATTTAGGGAGGGAGGAAGGGAGAGAGGAAGGGAGGGAGAGAAACACTGATGTGAGAGAGAAGCATTGCTTCTCCCGTACACGCCCAGACTGGAAATCGTATGCACCTGGCCCAGAGATTTAACCTGCAACCTAGGTATGGGCCCTGAGCAGGAATTGAACCTGTGACCTTTCGGTCTACAGGATGACGCTCCAACCAACTGAGCCGCACTGGCCAGGGCTCTCATGACTTTTGATGAAATACAGCCTGCCTTTTCTCCCCAACCCTCCTGGCCCCCCTAATGCTTAGATGTTGCAATATTTCACTGAGTCATTAGTTGATGTTTTGATGTCTTCAGTACCCATTAACAACTCTCAATCCCTCCGGTCTTCCTTGCTAACTCCTTGGCCTTTGGTGTAGGTCAGACACTCTTGCCTGATGCACAGCGTATGGCCAGTGAACTTGGGCTGCAGGTGACATTTATGGGGCCTTCACTCCACAGAGTGAAGACACTTTGCTTTCATTTATCTCATTTTATTCATTATAAACCCCTCCAGGATTGGGAATGCAGGCGTCCTTGTTATTATAACTCCATTTTGTGTAAGAAGAATTGAAGTTCAGAAAGGAACACAGATTGCCACACATCACACAGCCAGTGTTGTACGCAGGAGAGCCGGAAATTCCCTCCAAATCTCTGATTGCAAAGGGTCTGAGATAGAGCAGTGGTTCTCCAACATCAAGGGTGTCAGAATCCCCTGGAGGGGTTGCTTAAAGCTTCCTGGGCCCTAGCTCCAGTTTCTGAATCAGCAGCTCTGGGGAGGGGACCTGGAAATGTGCATTTCTAGCCGACCCAATGACCACACTGAGAACCACAGTGTGGTGTACAGAAATGGGTTTCTAGAGTCAGTCTGCCTGGCTTCAAACACTGGCTCCATTACTAAGAGCAAGAACCAGGGAAAACCACTTGGTCTCTGAGTTACTTATTGTGCATCTATACCTGCTTCATAGAGTTGCAGCGCGGATTACATGAGATAAAGCATTTCGAATGCCCAGAATCTAAAAATAACTCTATAAAGTGATGCCTATTGTTATCATTCTCACTTAATTACACTGCCAGGACTCTGCTAGTCTTTCTCGTGCTCGGAGACATCATCTATTCTATTCTTGAAGTCCCATTATTTGCTTATCACACCCACATTGTTTTCTATCATACTCTATCATACTTTCCCTCCTTCTGCAACAACTACTTCCCTAATGCACATCTCTCTCCTTCTAGCCCAAAGTGCGGTGTTTAGAAGCTTCCACATCCACGTGGGTAGATAAAACGTCCAACCCTCTAGCTTTGCAATTTCCCTTCCTCAACTTTATCTTTAATTATTCTTTGCCTCATCTGCCTTCTGGCACAGGAGATGCAGTATAATCATTGGCTTCAGAACTCTCCTAGAATAAGCTCCTTGAAGATGGGAGCTGTGCACAATAAATCTTTGAGCCTCTCTCTGCAGTGCCTCCCACAGAACTAATATCTGGTGAGTGAATAACTAAGTGAGGGAGTTGGAAGGCAGGAGGTCTGAAAGAGCTTTGACACTTGGGAGGAATATTTCCCCACATGGATTCTGATGCCTCAGTGAGATGTTTGAATCAGACTTAACAAATTTTAAATACCTGCCTTTTCTGTTATATCAACACATTCCCCAGGTCAAATGACTTTCTATTCACCAATATGATAACCATGCTGATAACCAAAGGCTCTCTGCGTGCTTTATTTAGCTCATTTTACAATAAGGGTCTCCTTTCCGGTGTACCTGATGCTGAATGGAACGCAGGCCATACTAGCGTACACGGTGGGGACTTTTCTTTTTCTAAATCCCCGTGACAATTCCAGAAGCCATTATGTTTGTCCCATGTTCAGGCTGACAGCCTTGGAGACATTATTATGCTTTGGAAAAGAGTTGCTCCTTTTTTTTTTTTTTTTAAACAGTTTAGAGGAAGCCCTGGGTGTGCTCTGACAAGAGTGTGGCTCTAGCGGGGTATACTCTGATACAGTTACGGGGAGAGAGCAGTTTCTCACTGGGTTCCAGCCCAAAGTGTAGGACATGGAGTTAAGTTAAGAGAGACCGCCGTGCAGGCAGAATGACCTAACACCCCATCCTGGGTCCGTGTGGCTGTAGAAAACTGGTGGCTTTTTATTTGTATTGTTTTTAATGTCTTTACTCTCCTCTAAAAATTATTTTATTGAATTTATTTAATGGGGTGACATTGCATGTTTTTTTCCTGATGACAAAAGTATCATGAGGTTTATGATAAAAGATATAAAGTTTTAAAGAAGGATGTAGCAAAGCTATAACTTTGGGATAGATCCTGCTGGTCTTTTACTCTTTCTCCCTCCTCTTTTCTGGTCCTCCTCTCTCTTACCCACTCCCCTCCCTCTCTCTCTGTCTCACCATTTTCAAACAAGATTAAGTAGTAATAGAATGTACACACTTTTCTCACCTGCCAACCCAAAGTATTTTATAAATATTTTTCAAGAATATAACTTTTCTTGGCTACATGGTATTCAGTCGGGTGGATAGAACACATTTTTAAAGACAATCTTAATTTTTTGGTTATTTATATTTTCCTCCCAAATCATTGGAATTATAATAAATTCTGTATTGTACTTCCATCCCTATGCATAAATTTTGTGTACATGTACGATGACTTCAGTAGAGATCCTACATAAAAGTGGAGTTTCACTGGATCATAGGGCGTGAGCATGTTTGCCATTCCATAAATTTCAAACACACTTTTTAACACAAGCCATTTTAATACTTACGATTTTATTGACTGATAGAGACATAGAAGACCTCAGGGAACCAAGGTCCATGAAAGAAACAGACCCAGCAGTTAAAAAATATGATGCCATCAATCCTACTTCTCTCCAGTATAAGAAATACATCAGGCTAATAAACTTCGAGCACAAATTTTCTCAAACCTCAGTGAACTGGTAATCCCTGTTTCATGCATATTTCAGAGAACGCAGAAAGAAAAAAAAACTTCCACACTCATTTTATAAACAAGGATTACTTTGATACTTAAACCACATGCTGACAGTAACAGAAAAGAATACTTATAGTCCAATCTTACTTAGAATCATAAATGAATAATGCCTAAATAAAATAGTAGTATATAAAATCCAGTATTTCATTTATTTATTTAATTAATTAAGCTTTATTGAATTTATTGGTATGATACTTGTTAATAAAATTATAAAGCGTTCAGATAAAGTTATATAGGTTTCAGTTTTCATCACAAATAAAAATAATTTATCTTGAGGATGAAGGATCAATCTATTTCCATCTCTGCATCAATATGTAGCACCATATCCATATCTGAAAGAGATTAAAAGAGAAAAATGTTCCTGTTCTCTCAGTAAACGCAGTAGGTTTTATCCTAAGGACACTGGTCTGGATTTACTGGAAAGCAGAGCCTGGGGTACCAGGCTCACACCCACGCTTTGAGACGGGCAACGCGCAGCAGTGGGAGTGAGGAAAGCAGGTACACAGCAGGCAAGGGAAGGCTGAAGCAGCCGCGTTGCTGTTCTCACCACCACTTCTAAAGCCATTGAAAAGGCATTCAGTCATAATTTCACAGCTCATGGGAACTTCTCCAGGAGATTTGTGAGAGGAGGTTACCATGAACCAGTTCAGAGAGGGACAACAGGAGGGAAAATTTATCAGATCAGTTCCCTCCTAACTCCTGTTCCCCTTTGCCCAGGGTTCATCCCGCAGAGACCTAATACACAGCTGCCAACATGGCGGCTGCTAAAGAAACCCCACCCTAAGCCCCACTGTGTGGCACTTCATCCCACTGCAGAAGCCCAGGGGAGCTTGGAAGCAGGTTGCAGGGCCAACCAAGGGAGAAAAGGAGGCAGCCAAGGGACACATGGGAGGCACACACACGCGAAAGAAAACAAGACCTGATATATGCAGATCAATTCCGACAGCATTGGCTAGGATGTAATATAGGCGATTTAATTTAGAAAAGCCATGCCATATGATGTAACACTTAGGATAAAAAATATATAAAACAAAAAACCTCTTAACTGAAAAAAATGAAATTACATCACATGATTCAAAATATCTATCCAAAAGCTATGGCAAATTTTTAAGATTGGCTTGATATTCAGGAGACTTTGAAATTTCATGTGAACTGGATCAATGCTATGGAATATTGCATTGGAATGTTATTCAGCCATTAAAGAAGGAAATCCTGCCATTACAATATGGTGTAGGCACAAAAAAAAGACATATAGATCAGTGGAATAGAATTGAGAGTCCAGATATAAACCCATAAATCTGTGGCCAATTGATTTTTTAAAAAGATTTACTTATTTATTTTTATACAGGGGGGAGGGAGGGAGAGAGAGGGGGAGAGAAACATCGTTGTGTGGTTGCCCCTCACGTGGCCCCCACTGGGGACCTGGCCAGCATCCCAGGCATGTGCCCTGATTGGGATTTGAACTGGCAACTCTTTGGTTCACAGCCTGTGCTCAGTTCACTGAGGTACACCAGCCAGGGCCCAATTGATTTTTTTTAAGGGTGCCAAGACCTTTCAACAGGGGAAAGAATAGTTTCTTCAACAAATGGTATTGGGATAACTAAATATCAATACACTGAGAAAATGAAGTTGGATCCCTACCTCACATTGTATGAGGGGTACAAAGTACCCCCACCAAAGAAAGGGAATTATCTTCTGGAAAGTGGGCCCTTCTTAGTACAGGCTTCCCCTGCTAGGTGAGTGTTCTAGGAACCCATGTGTATCAGTGTACCAGCTGGCCTCGTGAGAGGCTGAGTTTGGCTTCGGTGAAATTTTTTGAAGTCTCATTCAATGCATTCACCCATTTCATGAGAGGTGATTTACGAGTGCTCCTGCCCACACTGCACTGAGTGTTCAGCAGTTTTCGGCCAAAAATGGCATGACCCCTGTGCCCTACTTTCCCTATTCACCCAATCTTGGCCCTAGTGACTTTTTTTTGTTTCTCTGGATGAAAAAAGTCCTCAAAGGGAAACATTTTGCCAATGTGGAAGAGGTGAAACAAAAAATGACAGAAGCACTAAAAGGCATCAAAATCGATGAGTTTACAAACTGTTTTGAGTAGTGGGAAAAAAAGTCTTGATAGGTGTATTGCATCAAATAAAGAGTACTTTGAAGGTGACTGAAGTTTAAACATATAAAAGTAAATACACAATGTTTTATAAATAAATTCCATTTTGGGGGGTCTCCCCTTGTATACAAAATTAACTCAAAATGGATCAAAGACCTAATCGTAAGAGCTAAGCCCATACAACGCTTAGGAAATGTTTTTGGAACAGATAGAGATGACGGTTTTACAACAATGTGAAGATAGGAGATGAGAGTGAATTTTCTTTAAAATGTTTAATTCTGTGCAATGTGAATTGAACCCCAAGAAATTATTTTTTAAAATATTATGACCAACCACTGGAGCTTTGAGCAGATCCATGGACTGTGTCTATGTGAAAACAGCAAAAGCGGCTCAGGCGTGTGAGCTGCTGGCCTCCCCATCAGCAGGGCCCTGCGGACATTCACGGGCATTGCTTGTTATCCCCTTGCTGTCCTCACTGAGCCCTCTCGGGGCCTGAGCCAGGGGTCACGTTCACTCCCTGTGTGTCAGTTTTGGCCCTCCACAAAAGAGATGCCAAGATGGAATCAGACAGGAAAGACATTTATTTGAAAGACATTTATTAACTGCAAAGAATAAATGGAGAGAACAACTTAGGTGGGAAGGACTTTCAGATTGAGTACAAGCCTGAGGACTGGGAAAGGGCAGCAAGGAGGTGGGAGGATTGGGTAAGAAAAGGTTCAGACTTTAGGGCAGCTGAGAAAATCTCAGCCGGGCAATATGGACCCCCAGAGCACAGACTGCCCATCACAGAGTCTGCTTTGGGCTAGAATGACCCATCTTTCCCTCCCCTCCACTCCACTCCCTTCCCCTTCTCTCTTTCTCTCTCTCCTCTCTCTTTTTGGAATCATTCTCAGTCATTGGCTGGGAGCAGCCCTGGAAGGGTGCGGCCTCAGTGACGGATGCTGCTGTGGATTCCAAGGATGGGCAGCTGGAGGATGTCCAGCGACCTCCTTGCAGCAGGTTCTCTTGAAGGAAGATCTGAACAGTACCTCCTTGGTCACCACAGTGTGATACTGGACAAGTCCCATAATCTTTCTGAACCTCATTTGCAAAGTGAACTTAGTGTCCTCTCCATCACCAGGTTTTAGGAAGACCAAGATGACATAAGTAAAAGCACTTGGCATTGTATCTGGAAAGGATGTAAGTGACTGACCATTCTTCTTTTTCCCATCATCCATATGAGTACACCGTGGCTCGGAGAGAGAAAATGAGCAGTTTTTCTCTAAGGCTTCCTGACTTGTGGCAAATGCAGTATTAAAACCCAGCCTAACCTCGCACCTACACATATTCCATTCGAGCACAGAGTCATCTAAGAGTTTACTCCCAGTGTGGAACTAGGGGCTGCATGAACACTCTCTGCATTCTGTAAGCCGTCTGTGGCGAAACGTCTGCCAGCCCTGGGGTGGGCACATACATAGCTTTTACTTAATTTCCTTGTGTCTCACTTTCCATTGGACATCACAGACAACTGCCAAGCACCTTCTTTTCTCATCATTAGATGCATATTGGAATTTGGAGCTTTTGGAAGGAGGACAATATTTCCAGTACTGAAATATTCATCTTTGATCAACACTATCATAGGAGGAAAAAAATTAAGATGTCAGTAGGGAGGGGTGGGCAGGGCAGGGGAGAGCAACGGCAGTGGGGGGATTGGGACAACTGTAATTGAACAACAATGAAAAAAGATGTAAGTAGGTTTCATTTAAGTTTCACCATTTCCACCACACAACCCCGCCAAGCTGACCCAGCCCAACTAGAAATGGCTCCCTTTCTCCCACATCATCTGTAGAGAGATGATGGAGAGCAGCTGCTCCCTGTCTGGGGTTTTGGGCTCATGGGATGCAGCTCGCTGGGGGCAAGTTGAGCTCTGGCCCTTTCATTTCCTCTGCTGCCGCCACTTGTGGAAAGTGAAATTCTAATGATACTGATAGCCAGGAGCGACCTGTGGCCAGGGGTCAGGGAAGATGCTCGTGGTCTCCCAGCCATTTGTCTCACTTCTTACTTACGCCTCTTTGGATGTTGCTAAAGAACCATCCCTCCTTCCCTCAAATTGCCCACTTCCTGAAGTCATTTGTCAGCTTCCATTGTAGAAGGGATGACAGCAGACCGTCTCCTCTGGGCCTTCGCTGTGCAGATTGTTTTCTGGAGATAAACATTTGATGCCTGGTTAACTTTATGATAAGTAAATCTAGTGTTGAACCTGGGATTCAGTTAGATAAACATTTTTAGTGTTGACCATGGCTAGGTGCTAGGAATTTTGAGTTGAAAAGATAGTGTCTGTCTTCAGAGAGAGAGACGTAGATGCAAATCAGTTCCAATCCCCCGTGATAAATATGGTGGTGGAATTAAGTTATGTATGTGGCAGAGTGACAACAGAGAGGATAATGGCTTGGGGCATGTGTGATAGGGTGTTTGAGTGCATCAGGGAAGGCTGCCAGGAGGAGGTGCTGCCCAAAGGGGACATCAAAAGCTAACTGTGGATTTATCAAGTGGATAATAGAGATTAGCATCACAGGCAGAAGGAAAAGCTTCTGCAAAGACGTCGTGTGTTTGACGGGACTTAGGCATTGCTAGAGAGTAAAGTACAAAGAAAGATTTAGTAGGAAATGGAGCAGAAACCAGAGGTTTGGACCAGAACAAGAACTGGTTTTGTAGATCATACTGAGTGATTTAGACTTACGGGAGTCAGTGACAGGAAGCTGGTGAGGGCAGTAAGTAGGGGGATGTGTGGTCACACTTGTGTTTTCAGAGGAATCCTGTGCTTCCAGGGGAAGAAGAGTGTACTGGGGGAGACTGGACCAGGCTGGGAGATCAGTTAGGGGCCTGATAGAAGAGTCCAGGTGAGAAAAGGTGGAAATCAGAATTGATGCAAATCACAGTGGCAGTGGAGAGAGGGGATAAACAAGAGAAGGCCCTTGGATAAGAAATAGTAACAGTAATAGCAATATAAATTGTTATTGCTGTAGTAACACTATTCGAGTCCTCATAATGTACTGGGCCCTGTGATTGATAAATGCTCTTCCTGTTTACGACAAACCTGTGGGGTATTAAAGGGTTACAATCTCTCATCCAAGATTCTAAAATTCCTAAACCCCTCAAAACAAAACAGTTTTCTAAGTTTTTTATTTGCAGTGAAACTTAGCCAGATCTTTTAATTCCCTTGGTGGGGAGATCTGGCCTGAGTTGCTGGGAGGCTACTTAAAGGTTTCATTTGTCACCTAGTGTGGATATCCTGCTGTAGGGATGAACAGAAATGTGTTTGATGACAGAGCGCTGCCCCAAACCCTTCTGGGGATTTTACCAAATATACAATAGATGATGTAATGCCCTCCGTGGGTGTTACAGATGATACTTTGTATCCACTTTATTGCCTTTGTAAATGTCAAAGTTTCTCAATTTCCATAACACATTTGACCCCAAGGGTTTCAGATAAGGGATTGTGGGCCTGTAGTCACCATTTATAGCTGTGGAAACAAAGGCACAGAGAGATTAAGTAACTTGTTCAAAGGTACCCAGCTTTTTTGGACTCCAGAGCCTGCACTTGAACCCTATTTCTGTGTTGTCTCTGTTGGTTAGCACAAAGAAATCTTAGAGATCACTTTACAGATAAGGCAACTGATGTTTCTACCTGTGAGTGATAATACCTTCACGGGCATTAGAAGAGTGGAAGCGTTTCCTGTCCGAAGTTACTCACATGAATCCTTTGGCCAGAAAGAAGACTCTAAGGTGATGGAGTAGGTTTCCTGGGGTGAGGGTAGGGGGTGGGGGAGAGGGAGAGATGGAGGTCGGTAGCCAGTTCAGGAGGATTCCTCCAGTGGAGATGAAAGATCGCAGCTGCTTACCATCCTGGGGCTCCAGATCGAAGGAACTGGGATGAGATTTTGCTGTTCAGTTTTTTACTCACAAAAGTAAAATGATGGTGCCCACGTGTGTGCACGCACACACGTACCGGAAGGAACTCTGTCAAATGGTAACAGTGGTAAACTTTGGGTGGCAAGGGTACAGATGATTTTGGTTTTGATTCTTAAAGCTTTACCAGTTTTTTTCAAAATTTATCACATTTAACTTTTATAATTAGAAAATACGCTTTTAACATTTTTTTTTTTGTTGTTGTAAATGACATTACTTTGAGGAGAGACAACGCAGTAAGCACCTTGTAAATAAGGCATCCAGTAGGTATTTCTCATGTTCGATTGGTAGACAACTTTCTTATCCCACTTGGTAATGGCCATGAATACAGGGAATTTGAAAAGTAGAATTTTTGTTAATTACTTGTAATCATGTCATGTTGTCCAAAATATTTTTCAGTTTTTTAAAGCCATGTTGGTCCATTTTATTGCAATAACAAATTTTAAAAGGAATCAAAAGATTTTCAAGTCATAATGAATTATTTGATCAAAATGAAGCAATACTTAAATAAGCATTCCAGTACCGTTAGAGAATTGAGGCAGTCTTTTGAAGCTTATATTAGGTTTCAATGAGAGAAACAAGGTATAATTATATCACTTTATGTGTATTAGAAGTAGACAGTAACATATCTATATGCCATAGGAGGCAGACTTTTTACTGAGCACCTGATTTGCACTAAGAGGATCGGGGGACTCTAAGAAGTGGTAGGCCTGATCTTGGGTTTTAAAATATTTGTCTTCTAAACCAGAAGTTTTACCCTTCTTTAATCTTTCATCAAGTCACTCTTCTATATAATATTTTGCCTTAAAGGAACAGTAAATTGCATCAGATATACTGCATGATTTTTTCAAAAATAACTTCTGTTTGGGCCTTAGTCTTCTCGTCGTTGGTAGTCATGGATAAGAAGACCTATTTTCGTAGAAGTGTGACTGGTCGTGTGCTGCTAAATGTTTGACAAACAGCCTTTGAAAAGAAAAAAGGAGAGTAACGCTCTGATTGGCAGTGTTTGCTAATTCCTGAGCTGTGAGGAGTCCTACCAGGGCTGACTTCATGCTACCATGGTAACATCAGAACACCATTATAACCATTATATAGTATTTCCTCCCTAACTCTACATTTATATATAATAAATATAAATAACTGTAAGGGCATAGATAACAGTAAAATGTAGTCAAACAATTAGGAAGTGATGAGTTTTGAGTATTGATTACCATTGTTTTAAATATAATTTAATTTTAAATTTATGTAGTTTGATTTTTAATAATACCATATTTCACAACAAGCTTGCAAAGTTCCTGAAAATTTAACAGTTGGCTCTTGGCGCCCGTGCAAGCCAGCTCCAGCATACCGCTCGCTGGGTGTTGTGAACATTAAAAGGAAATCATTAATTTTAAAACTGCCTAATAGTGACTTAGAACATCATAGGTCCTCCATAAATCCTAATTCTCTCCTCTCTCTGTGTTTCGTTAAGCTCCATCTTCCTCCTCCTCCTCCTCCTCCTCCTCCTCGGAGCCCATGACAGCTCCAGTGTGATGCATTATCCAGAGCATTCAGGAAAACTTAGCGAGCAGGAGTCCCTTACTCTGGGTCAGTTTCTGAGAAGGGTCAGCTTGATGATGAGGAGAAAAGGCAGACATTGCCATCTTCATCTCTCCGGGAAGCATTTGTTCCTGTTCACGAAATCTGCATGCCTGGAATTCACTGTCTTCTTTTTCCCTGGATCAATTGTTCTTTATTTTTCCCTCATCCTCGATCTGACCATTGTTTGGGTAGGCCATCAACTTACTTAACCAATTCTTTATTTTTCAACTTCTAGATTGCATGCAAAATTTAGCTATTTCAAATAATGCTGTAATGAATAATTTTGTGTATAGGAATGGGTGGGTCAAAAGGTATATACCTTTTTGGTGTCAAACAGTATCACTAAGACTCCCAGTATAAGCTGTGTACCGATTTGCATTAGCGGTGTCGGAGAGCACCCATTTCCCCAGGGCATTGACCACAGAACATACTGGCAACCTTTTATCTTTGTTTTGGCAAATCGATATATACTTTTGTGTAGTTTATTGACTAATATGCTGAACAGTAGTCATGATGATGGGTATCCCTGACCTTAGTTAGATGCCCTTGAGTTTGCCCATTAAACCTAATGCTGTCTTTTTAGTTGAGATTTATTTTAATGTTAAGTATCTATACACCAGTATTTTGTGATGCTTTATCAGGTTTTTGAACAAACACTTAACCTCTCCTTTTTTACAAGTGATATTTGGGAAGATCTGTATTTTTATTTTAATATTGTCTTGATAATTATAAATTTATATAACATGCTTAGTGCATTTCCCTCGTTCCTTCCTTCCTTCCTTCCTTGATTCCACATATAATTGATATCATGCAATATTTACCTTTCTTTGTCCTGCTTACTTCACTTAGCATAATGCTGTCCAGTTTTATCTATGTTGTTGCAAGTGGCAGGATTTTCTTTTTTTAAAGGCTGAGTAATATTCCATATGAATATATATGTGTAAATATGTATATATGTCTATATACATACGTGTGTGTGTGTGTATAACATTTTCTTTATCCATTCCTTGGCTATTGTGAGTAATTCTGCAAGGAGCATGGGCATACAGATATTTTTTGGGATAGTGATTTCATTTCCTTTGGATATATCTCCAGAAGTAGGATTGCTGGGTCATATGTTAGTTCCGTTTTTACTCCATACTGCTTTCCATGGTGGCTTTACAGTTTCCATTCCCACCAGCAGTGCAGAAGGGGTCCCTTTGTTCCATAGCATTTATCTCTTGTCTTTTAACAGGAGACCTGTTAGCAGGTGTGAGGTGATTATCTCCCTGTGTTTTCGATTTGCATTTTCCTGATGATTAGTGATATTGAGCACCTTTTCATGTACCTGTTAGCTATTTGTATGCCTTCTTTGACAGAATGTCTATCCAGGTCCTTTGCCCATTTAAAAAAAATGGATTATTTGGGTATTTTTTGCTATTGAGTTGTATGAGTTCTTGATATATTTTGTATATTAGCCCCTTATGGGATATGTGGTTTGCAAGATTTTTATCCCATTCCACATGTTGCTTTTCATTTTGTTGATAATTTCCTGGACTGTACACTGGCTGTTTCAGCCTTAAATCATTTCTAGGTTTTCTTAATGCCTAAAGGGAAATGCATACCCCTGCACCAATCCATCCCTACTATTTATGGATCCTAAGCATTGTCCTTTCCCTCCAATAAACCACTTCCAGTTGGTATTTCTAGAGCTCTCCAAACAACATACTTCTCTAAATATTTTACTTCTAATGCAAACATTCCATTCTCCATTTTGCCTGGTTGACATCTAGTTGAACTTCTAAGATACCACTTTTGCTGTAGCCTTCTCACGCAGAGTGTATTTTTCAAAGCCACATTATCGAGTCATGCTTTCTTCTCCCCTTACTGCCTGGTCACACCATTTCACACCTGGCTCCCTGCTTTCTGCTATCAACCTAAAAAACTTGACGTCTACTTTGAACATCCCCCAAAGGACTCAGACCTCCCCTTTCCTTGATTCCTCTCTGTCTCCAGTGATCTTTTGGTTTCCTGTACTGCCCTTTTCCAGTCTTTAATGCTGTTGACTTTTGTCTTGATACAAAGTGCCCCACCTCCAATATTGCCAATTCAGCCATCCGGCTTTCCAGTTCACATGCTCCATTATCTCTATACAATGATTCTGAGAACTCATCCAGATGCTCAAGCTATTGATTCCTTTAATCTCTGTATTAGCTGCTTCCTGTTGTATTTTATTCTATCCCAATTATATTCTACTGGCCTTCATTTTACTCTCCCTCTTGCAAATAACCTCATCTTTCTTGCCCTCCTCTCTGTCTTTGTAACTGCCTGATCTCCGCCCAACTGAGTGAAACTGAGTGCCCCCATCCGAAGAGTTAGCTCAAGACGTCTGGAGAAAATCACCCATTGGGAAAGAATGGTATGTGTCATTGTCACTTTATGAACATCAACCTCCAACTGCACCCTCAAAAATGCCAAAATATCTCATTTAAATTTTCTTAGTGAGTTTTCCCTTCATCACTAAATGTGTTTTCCATCTCCTTCGTTCTCCTTCAGTCTTTAAACTGCCTCCCCTTAAACTTTATCAAGTGATGTCTTTCTGTTCAAAGGAGAAACAGAAGCCATCAAGTGGGAACTTTCGCTCCTCCCACCATCATATCCACAGACTTACCTGCATTTCCTTCCTTTCTGTCAGTGGTAGAAGCATCCTTCGTCTAATTAGCAGCTGGTGCCCAGATACTCCAGACACTGTCCCTTGTCATCTTCACCAGCCTTACCATACTAGGTATTCCCTCAAACCCCTGCAGCTTTAATCTCTGCACTTTCACTGGATTCTTCATAGCAGCCTGCATCCCTGTAATGGTCAACCTCAGCTTTAAAATACTTTTCTTGATATTGTATCTCTTGATGGCATTTTATAACAAACTTCCTGAAAAAGCTTTGTACACGTGCCACTTCCATTTCCTTACCTCCCATTCAGGTTTTCATTCATCTCAATCTGATTCTGTGCTTGTTATTTTCCACAAAGTGATCTTGTTAAAGTCAGCATGTTCTTCCTAAATTCCAATGATCACCTGTAAGTCCTTATCTCCAATGTCTTCACAGCCGCATTTAACATAGTTCTATTACAACAGAACTGTTCACCTCCAGCTCTGGTCCTATATTTCTTCCTTTCCCAGTGTCTCTTTTCTCAGTTGGTCATGCCATGAATATAGGCTATATCATTTTTTCATCCTCTTCATTTTCTATTCACATATCCCTCTTCCCCCTCAAGACACTTATCAAATCTGCCCATTTCCCCCCTTCTCCTCTGCTACTGCTTCAGTCCAAGCTTTCATCTTCTGACTGCATGGCTGTAATGACCACCTAATAGTTCTTCTCTCTTTCATTCTTGCTCTACCCACTTCACTCTTTACACTGCTCCAGAGTGATTCTTCATGAGTCTACATATGTCATGCCACTCACTACTATAATTAAAATCCAAAATCTTCAATGTGGTCTACAAGGTGTGATCTGATCTTTGACTTTCTCTTAATCCTCATTTTCCTCCTGTTCTCAGTGCCTCAGCCACATTGACTGATTTCAAATGCAGGCAAGTGAGGAGACTTTGCATGTACTGAATGTTCTTCCATCCGCTCTTTACGTGGCTGACTCCTACTCACCTCCCAGGTTCAACTTAAATGTCCCTTCCTCAGAAAATCCTGGTCTGACCCCCAAAGATACCCCTCTTATAACATCTCATTACACTTTTTACCCTTTCTTCATGGCCTTTATTCAATTGTCTAGGAATATATTTGTATACTTATTTGTTAAATGTCCATCTCTTCCATGAGGAAGGGGTCCAGGTTAGTCTTGTTTTTCACTTAACTACCAGCATTTCTTGCAGAGCATGACACAAACTACAACTCAGTAGATAGTTGCTTACAGGGTGATTGAGAGGGGACTTAGGCTTGGCCTTGCTTTGACACAGAGGTATTTAACGGCCTAATCTGTCATGTATCACATAGCCAGGTGCCCTTTCAGGGTTTTGTACTGTGACTGGGGAACTGAATCAGCAGGTTTTATGGTAACAAGGCCTTTCAAATCACGAGCATGTGTATACTTCTGTTTACATTGTGGACCTTAGGCTCCGAGGCCTCTTGTCCTCCTCTCCAAAACCAATAGCTGCCACGTGAGGTCTCTCTGACATTCACAGCCACAGCATCCAGGAAGTCTCTCGAACCTTCCTGTCCTCTGACTGCTGGTTCATGGGGAGCATTGCTTTCCACTGTGGGAGCTGCAGCCATGTCTTGTTGGTGCTCGCTTGTATCACCATGCCAAACTAGAAGTAGGAAAAAGAAGGAGCATTCTGAAAAGCAACAAACTTTGAGATGTAAGAACTAAGGGGATTGTTTTCTCTCTCCGTATTCCTAGAATGTCAGAATGGGACAGTACTGTACAGCTCTAACGTAAACCTCCATTGAACAGATAAGAAGTTTGGCGCCCAGAGAACTGATTTATCCAAGGTCACACAGTTGTTTGACCTCTGTGTCTACTACCCTTTGTATTTATCTTGAAGTTTTTTCTGAATTATAAAAAGGTTGGAGCAAAATGAAGTTTATGGATGAAAGGGGATTAAGACATAGTCTCTGTGGTTAGAGGGAAATACTCAAGTTCTTTATCCCTCAGGGTTGAAAGGAACCTCAAAAGTCAGGTAAACCATAAACGCTAGTTCATGTCTTACCAACGCTGTTGCCAGGTCCATGGGTATGATGCTTATCATTGAGGAAATTAGGAACAGAGCTTACTGTCTGTTGAATATAGTGTCCTTGGCAAAATAGTGTTGTTGACAAGAAAAGGTTACTATTCTACTTGAAGGGACTCCAGTTTCTCCCTAACCTTTTAATTAAATGGGTACACCAATTTCTCCCTCACTGAAATGATTTTCATTTCCTTCCCTGGGACATGTTCCACTCCTCATATGCCAAGGATTTTGCTCAGTGTTGGTTAAGTTTCAGAAGTATAGCCAAACGATTCTACCAGTCTGAGTGGTAGAGCAAGTTTCATTGGCTGTGCTTCATACCATGATTGAAACTGCCCTGAAATTTATGAGGAATGAGTAAGTGTAAGTTTCCTTTGCTAAAATATCAGGTTGTGATATTTCCTGTATGAAATATCGGGCCATGCATCAACTGGAAATATTTCTAATCAGCACCCTTAGTTTCCTGTGTGTGAGCTCATTCTTTCTCACCTTGCACAGTTCATCTGCCTCACCCCACCTTATGGGAGAGGCAAAGGCACAAACAAGATGGGAAGCAGGAAGTTTGAAGGCACCTGTTTCTGAAAAATCCTGTGATCACAGGCATCAGATTTGAGAGCTCCCCACCAGCGAGTAAGTTCTTTGCTACCTAAGGGAAACAGGTAACCTGGGAGGGTGGCAGCCCTGGTCCTTAGAGTCCTGTATGTGAGGACCCAAAGAGATCTACACATAATTGGCAGCTTTCATTTTAGTCTGTCCCAACTGAAAGACGTAAAAAGCTAATATTCACTGAGCACTTACTATCCACCAGGTGCTGTGCCGAGTGATTCCTGGGGCTGTTGTGTTGCATGACACCAGGGAGCACCATTCCCACCACAGTCCTTGTAAAATGTCTCACCAAAATCTGTATAATGGACATCCTTATGTCTATTTTAACAGTTACTACAACTGACCGATAAATAACCACACCAATAAATAAGTCTTTTGGCTTCCAATTAATTTTTAAAAAATGGCAGGTCCCAGCAGGAGATCAGAAGAAGGCATGAGGTCAGGGTGTGTATTCCCCTGGCTTCTTCCCTGTAAGGTCATTCTGGGCTGGCTGTGTCTCTGCTCTTCTCAAGACAGTTTTTTTCTATATAACTCTGTCCCTCTGGGTTCTAGCTTATTCTGTCGTCCCTTTGCTGCACTGGCCCTTGAAGTTTCTCTGTATTGCACTTACCCTGATTTGGATGTGCCATCTATTTCCTGTAGGGACCCTGACTACTACAGGCTGGATTTCAAGATGAAGTCTAGGTGACTAGAAGTTTAAGGTCCTTCCCACCACCTCTTGTTAACACCCATTGAAAAATGCTAATACTGTAACACAACTGTCTTTTGAGTCAAGTGGAGTAACTGGCAAGAAGCTCCAAGGCGGTGCACGTTAGGTGCCTACTTGAAAAATCTCCACAGGACATTCACAATAGCACTTGAAGCCCAGAGGACCTGCCCTGCGTGCGCATGGTGCTTGAGTGATTGCTTGAGACACACTAGGATACTACCTCCTGTCAAGAAGGTCTCTCTGGTCTCATGAGCTTGTCAGTGCTGTTCATGCAGATTCATTCAATTGGACTAATGTTTTGCAACATCAGAAATATTCAATTAAAAATTAAAAAAAAACTTGTAAGGAATAGGAGTATACATCTTGACAGAATAGCTAATTAATTGGAGAGCTTTTTAACAAGATGGTTAGGCAGGAGAGAATGGGTCACGGAAAAGGTCAACTTTGATAAGGGAGGGAGAATGTGCAGAACAGCGTATGGGGCTTTGCCAGGGGGGCAAGTTCATACCGGTGGTATGGTACTGTGAGGAGGCCCTGGGAGGCCAAGGGCACTACCCACTGGAGGAGAGTGAGGACATGAAGGAGGGGTAGAGGTGAGATATGGGACAAAACTGAAATCTCCGCCTACCCAACAGGTTTTCTCTTGCTTGCCTTGGATGACGTCATTATAGATCTTAGGTAACACATCTTCATGCTTAGTTTAATTCTTCTACCTCATTGTAAAAAGTCACTCTAATTTCCTGTTTATTTTCCAGCAAAAGGGAAGTTCAAAGCATGTGATTACAAGTGGGTTCACAGCCTAGAGGCTGTCTCCATAGAAAAGATTACAAAAGCAAGAGGAGTTGGCAGATTTTGGAGATTGTGTATCTGTTATTTAGTTGTTTATCCCTTAAGTAGGCCCAGGTTGGGGCAGGAGCTACCCAGAAACCACTGGGGTCTGTATTAGTGCCTTTCGTGTTCTAACTTCACAGCTGTGGTTCCGATCAGAATACCATGGATGGAATGGAAGGAGAGAGTAGAAAGGGCCATGAAAGGGAGGCCAGTGGTTAAGAACAAGCTCTGATGTCAGACCCCGAAATTTAGTAACCATGTGACATAGACCAAGTTACTGTACTTGTTTGAACTTCAGTCACATTATCTGTAAGCAGGATAATAATAATATATACTTACATACACACATAAACTTACATACATACAAATGCACCTCACAGGTTTGCTGTGAGAATTGAAGAAGTTAATTTGAGTAAAGTGCTTAGAACAATTCCTGGCACACAGTAAGGGCCATTTGGCCATTACGGTTATTGTTACTGTTAGGCAGTAAGGAAGGAAGGAGTGTTAACAGTGGTGAGAGGTTGCCAGAGAACTATTACTGTCTTGAACTTGGCTAAAACTGGTCCATGTTGTGTAACCCAGAAGCATGTTAAGTGTATATGGAGAAGGAAGAGGGGGATGGGAAATTTTAGCTGGAGGTTGGCCTGCTGACCAACCCCTTTGTAGAAGAAAATAGATAATGCATTGAACAATACACTTAAGGTCAAAGTTGATTTATTGATCAACTCACCAAGTGTTTATTGAACACTGCCTCCTTGCCAACCATTGGACGAGGTGCTCTAAAACTCTATGAGGGTAGAGACTTTATCTCTCTCTCTGTTCTCATTCAATACCTGTGTATTGATACTAGAGTGTGTAAAGGAAATCAGAGACCTAGATGACTCCAAAGGTTAATCAAATCTTGGTCTTTATTGCAAATCTCTCATCCCTGGCGACATTAGTGTTTGTAAAAAAAGTGATGATATCAGTGCTTCTTATCTGGCACAAATGAATGAACAGCGAGTAAATGCAGCCTTCAACTCATTGGTATCTTCTGGAACACAGCAAATGTTTTTTTTTGTGTGTGTGAAAACATGTTGGGGGCTGGTGATTGGTGATGAAAAGAGAGGTTGGCAGGATGTATGACATGTAAATCTGGTTAAACCGAAAAATCTGAACCGCCCCAGAAACTGAGATACTTGCTTAATGGATACCAGAAATCAGAATCACTTCCATTGTGGCCGTTGCTTGGAAGACTCTCCAGCTCTGCTTTCCCTCGGCCAATCTGAGGATTGGCCCTCTCCACTGGACTGCATCCAGAGCCTCATTATTCACCATCAATACCAGAAGCCAGGCTTCGATGCTAGTACAGCCAGCTGCTGCTCATGCCCTTTAATCTTTCCACATCCTGACAGAGGTGTCAGGGAAACAACAGCTTCTCAAATGACAGCTTCCCCTGGCTTGTGCCTGGGAGACCTAATGTTCTTCCATCTGCTCCAGTCTGGCCTAGAGTAAGCGTGGACAGCGGAGCAGTCACTCCACGATGTTTGCCTTAACAAGCGCGGTCGAATGCAGACACGGGACAGACACAGCTTGGAGACGCATGGAGACCACACCTTAGGCACACCCACTAGGACACTAGGAGACTGGCTTTGGAATGCTTGCTGTGGGCATCACTGCCAGGATGCCATTGCCCTTTCAGACCCTGGGCTGTAACAGATGGGCAACTCCTGGTGTTGAATGGCAAAGGAATACGGGCAGTGGGAGTCACCAGCTTGAAAGGCTTGTTCTTTTTAATAGGTTTGGGCTGCTTTCATGATAAAATTCCCTTAGATTTCACAACCAAGTAGATTTAAAGCATAAATTACAAAGTTTTTGTTTAAATACCATCCCAATTTACCTGCAAGCAATTTTTTTCAGAAGAGCAAACATAAATTTTGAATTAGAACTTATTTAATTCACTGATATAATAGGTATAATTAATGCATACTTATTCTAGATTTTGAACATGAATATTATGTAACAACTCATGTCTGTAGAGTTTGCTTAATGCTTTGTTACAAAAGTAATATATGCATGTTTATTACCTACAATTTAGAAAATACCGAATGAACAACACCGAAAATTAAAATCACCTGTAATCCCTGACTCTGTGTTAGATCCACATTGTAGTGTATTTTTTCTGGGGCTTTGATCCTATGAATACATCTAATATGTTTTTGAGTAATTTTTATATATAAAGCTAAATAATACCAACAATGCAAAGAGCAAAGAAAAGTAAATTACTTTTTTTTTGCCTGTTTGCAAGCTTGCCCTTGAATGAATGTTCTCACAAACATAACACAGCTAGCTACCTCTGTCTCCTACTTCACAGACAAAGCCAGAAAGCCGTGGTGGGGAAGGTGGGCTGGGGAATAAGCACAGGCAGAGGAAAATGCGACTCAGTTTAATATCTTGACTGACTCAGTCAGTTATCTTGCTGAATGCCTTTGGAGGGTTGTCTTACATAGGGGAACATAAAGATTTTTCATTGCTTAATTGATTGATTCATTCACTTATTCATCCATTCAGCAAACATTGATTAAGTCCTCGTTTTGAACCAGGTATTGCATAGGTGATGAGATAAAAAACATAAATAGGATACCCCCTTGACTTCAGAGGGCACCCCGTCTGGGGTGGAAACCAGATGACTGACTCACAATGACAATGAGATGCCTTAAGAGTTGTGACAGAGCCACGTGAATGTGTGGAAAATAGCACGTCAGTTGAACTGGTTGGAGGGAAAGGCACTTGTGGAGATGTGGTGGGAGAAGGGCTCTGCGTGCTGTGCTAGGGAGTTTGTCCTTAATTCTGAAAGCGCCTGGAGTCCCTGAAGGATGTAGAGAGGGGAGTTGATAGTTCACGTTTGTATTTTGGTGAGCATGATTGGAAACAAACAAGGTTTTGACATCAGCTGCATGATCCTTTGAAAAACAAAACAAAACAAAGCAAAACAACAAAAGCAAGTAAGATTCTCAGAGCCTCAGTTATCCCATCTTTAAAATAAGAATAACTGTCTATAAGATTGTTGTGAGGTTTTAATGCAAAAGAAAGTAGTGCCCACTAAATTCCTTATAATTCTAAGTTCCTTGGGCATCCTTATAACCTTCACTTTGAACGCTGTGTCTGATAAATTGCTTGCCTCAATTTCAGTTAGGTCTTTTTTCTGGGAATTCCTCCTTTTTTTTGTTTGGGGGTTGTTTCTTTGTCTCCCCATTTTAGCTGTCTCTTTTTGTTTGTTTCCATGTGTTTAGATAGGTCTGCTTTGACTCCCTGCCTTCATGGGGTGGCCTTATGTAGTGGGACTCCTGTGGGACCCAGTGGTACAGTCTTCTTGCTCTCTTGAGCTGGATGCTCTAGGAATGTCCCTTGTGAGGGTTATGTGGACTCTCCTGTTGCATTTGGGTCTTGATTTTGTCAGCCTGTTCATTGGTGGGATCTCCCCTCCAGCTGACTGACTGAAAGGCTCAACCCCAATCACGCCTTGTACACTGTTGTACAGATCCTGACAGAACAAAACAAAACAACACAAAAAAAACACTCAACAGAAACAAACAAAAAAACCCCTCCAACAACAGCAGCAAAATCAACAACAGAAGAGCAAAGAATAAGAAAAGAAGAAAAGGAAATAGAACAGTGAAGGAAAAAAAGAATACGAGAAGACCAAAGGAAAGAAAAATGATTATGAGAGACAAGAAGGAAGAGAAACAGTAAGAATAAGGAATAAAAATAGGAAAACAAAAACAAAACAAAATTAAAAGAACAAAGAAAGAGAAAGAATAAAAAATAAGAAAAGGAAAGAAGAAAACAATAAAATAAGAAAAGGAAAGAATACAATAAGAAATATGAAAGAAAAAGTAGAAAGGAAAGAAAAAATAATACAAATGCTACAAAAGAGAAAAAAAATAATGAAAAAGAGCAAAGTGGAATTTGTGTCAGCAGAGTTTAGTGCCTGCCTGCTGCGTTCTCCCTTTGGATATGGCTCTGACATTGTCTGAAGCTGGTGTAAGCCAATGTCAGATGCTGTTCATGTCTAGCTTTTGACTGCCTGTTCAAAGCGCAGAATAATCCACAGTTTGTGGCTGTCTCCTCCAGGCTTGGCTGCACACGGGATGGGCCAAGCTGTGCTGCAAGGCTGGCTTTCACCAGCACACAGGGCGCGGGGTGGGTCAGCAAACGTGCAAAGGTACTGCAGGGTCACTTCTGCCTAGCTCTGCCTGCAGGCCTGCTGTCAGTCTTAGTCACTGACCAGACTGTTTCTGAGAAGGCCTATGGTGGAACTGGGAGGATGGGCCCCCTGGGTCTCCTGTGGGGGTGGGGGAGGTGCTATTTAGATTTCAGTGAAGATGGTGGGTAGGTTTCCCTACCCCAGAGACACCTGTCTGAGACTGTCCTGGCTTATTTCCCTGCAGGAAATAATCAGACAGAGCTTCTAGTAGGAAAGTGGGTGGGGTCTCCAGAGCCTAGAGTCTGGGTCTGCCAGAAACCAGGAGGGAGTTTCTATGGATATCCCATGGGGGCAAACACCAGTACAGCTCCCAGGAAAATGCGTGGAATGGTCGTGCCCTGAAGCCAGTCTCTGACACCCCCTATCCTGCCTATGTTGCTCTCTCCTCAGCAGGGGTTAAAATGCACAGGACATAGAAACTATGAATAAGAACCAGTCAGAAATGGAGAATGCAATATCTGAAATGCAGAATATATCAGAAGAAATTAAAAACAGGGTAGATGAAACAGAGGATTGCATCAGCGATTTGGAAGACAAGGTAGAAAACAATACCCATGCAGAGCATCAGAAAAAGAAAAAAATACTTAAAAAGAATGATAGTTTAAGGGAACTTTGGGACAACATGAAGTATAACAATATGTACATCATAGAGATACCAGAAGGAGAAGAAAGCGAGCAAAGGATAGAAAATATATTTGAAGAAATAATGACAGAAAATGTCCCAAAGCTGGTGAAGGAAAAAGTCACACAAGTTCTGAGGAAGCACAGAGTCCCAATCAAGATGAACCTAAAGAGACCCACACCAAGATCAATCATAATTTAAATGGCAAAGTTTAAAGACAAAGAGAGAATCTTAAAGGCAGCAAGAGGGAAACAGTTACCTACCAGGGAGTTCCTATAAGACTGTCAGCTGATGTCTCAACAGAAACACTACAGGCCAGGAGGCCAAAGTAATGAAAAGCAAAGACCTGCAACTAAAACTACTCTATCCACCATGGCTATTGTTTAAAATTAAAGGTGAAATATGGAGCTTCCCAGACCAAAACAAACAAACAAACAAACAAACAGCTCATTACCATCATACCAGCATTGCAAGAGATGTTAAGGGGACTGCTTTAAGATGAAGAAACACAGAGTGAGTAACATTGAGTATAAAGAATAAATGGCAACGAATAAGTACCTATCAATAATAACCTTAAATATAAATGGCTTAAGTGGTCCAATCAAAAGACATAGGGTAGCTGAATGCTTAAGAAAACACGACCCATATATATGCTGTCTGCAGTGAGACCCACCTCATAATGAAAGATTTACACAGGCTGAAAGTCAAAGGATGGAAAAAAATTAAATGGAGACAAAAAAAGCTGGGGTAGCAATACTTATATCTGACAAAATAGACTTCAAAATAAACACAAAACAAGAGACAAAGGTCACTATATAATACTAAAGAGATTGATCCAACAAAAGGATATGACCCTTGTAAACATATATGGATACACTATAGGGGCACCTAAATGTATAAAGAAAATCTTGGTGGAGTTTAAAAATGATATGGAGAGCAATGCAGTCATAAGAGGAGATTTTAACACCCCACTGTCACCAATGGACAGATCTTCCAGACAAAAAATCAGCAAGGAAACAGCGACCTCAAACATCACACCAGATCCGATGCATTTAATGGAATATTTACAGAACATTTCATCCCAGAGTAGCAGAAAACAAATTCTTCTCAAGTGCACATGGATCATTCATAAGAATAGACCACATGTTAGGACACAAACTTAGTATTAATAAATTCAAGAAAATTGAAATCATATCAAGTATTTTCTCTGATCATAATGGCATGAAACCAGAAATCAGCCTGAATAAAAACATTCCAATTCATGGAGGGTAAATAGCATGTTATTAAATAATGAATGGGTTATCAATAAGATCAAGGAAGAAATCAAAAAGTACCTGGAAACATGAAAATGAACACACGACAACCCAAAACCTGTGGGACACAGTGAAAGTGGTCCTTAGAGGGAAATACATACCATTACAGGCCTACCTCAAAAGACAGCAAAATCTCAAATAAACTGTCTAACCCTATACCTAAAAGGACTAGATAAACAACAAAAAACAGCCCAGAGTAAGTAGAAGGAAGGAAATAATCAGATTAGAGCAGAAATAAATGGCACAGAAACTAAGAAAATTCAAAACAGTAATGAATCCAGGAGCTGGTTTTTTGAAAAGATACACAAAATTGATGATCTTTAAACTGGACTCATTTAGAAAAAGAGAGAGGATCTAAATAAATAAAATCAGAAATAAAAGAGAAGTAACAGCTGATTATCAAAGAAATACAAAGGATTGTAAGAAAATACCATGAAGAACTATATGCCAAGAAATTGGACAACCTGGGTGAAATGGATAAATTTCTAGAAGCATAGTCTCCAAAACTATATGAATCAGGAAGAAGCAGAAAACCTGAATAGACTGATAACAACTAATTAAATCAAAGCAATAATCAAAAAACTCCCAGCAAACAATAGTCCTGGATCAGATGGCTTCACAAGTGAATTTAACCAATCATTAAAAAAAAACCCAACACCTATCTTTCTCAAACTATTCGAAAAAATTCAAGAGGAGAGAAGACTTCCATGCTCTTTTTATGAAGCCAGTATTATCCAAATTCTAAAACCAGGTAAAGATACAACAAGGAACAAAAATTATAGGCTCATACCTCTAATGAACATAGATGCTAAAATCCTCAGCAAAGATATAGCAAACCAGGTCCAGCCATACATGAAAAAAGATCATACACCAGGATCATGTGGGATTTGTCCTGGGGTGCAAGGTTGGTACAATATTTGCAAATCAATAAATGTGATACATTACATAAAAATGAAAAATAAAAATAACATCATATCAATAGATGTAGGAAAAACATTTGATAAAATCCAGCACCCATTTATGAAAAAAAAACAAACTTCTCAGTAAAATGGGAATAGAGGGGTCATACCTCAACATAATAAAGACCATATATGAAAAACCTACAGCAAACATCATAATCAATGGGCAAAAACTAAAAGCATTTCTCTTAAGGTCAGGAACAAGACAAGGATATCTGCTTTCACCACTCTTATTCATCATAGTATTGGAATTCCAAGCCACAGCAATCAGACAAGAAGAAGATAAATAAAAGGCATCCAAATTGGAAAAGAAGAAGTAAAACTGTCATTATTTGCAGATAACATGATATTGTACATAGAAAACCCTATAGGTGCCACCAGAAAACTACTAGGCCTAATAAATGAATTTGGCAAAGTAGCGGGATACAAAATCAATACTCAGAAATTGATGGTATTTTTATATACCAATAGTGAACTATCAGAAAGAGAGACTAAAAAAAAATCCCATTTACCATTGCAACAACAAAATAAGGTATCTAGAAATAAATTTAACCAAAAAGGTAAAAGACCTATACTCCAAAAACTATAGGACACTGAAGAAAGAAATTGATGAAGATACAAATAAGTGGAAGCATATACCATGTTCATGGATTGGAAGATTTAACATCATTAAAATGTCCATACTACCCAAAGCAACCTGTAGATTTAATGCAATTCTTATTAAAACACCAATGGCATATTTCACAGATGTAGAAAAATATTCTAAAAATTTATATGGAACCGAAAAGACTACAAAAAGCCTCTGCAATCTTGAGAAAGAAGAACAAAGTTGGAGGGATCACTATATCTGATATCAAACTGTACTATGAGGCCACTGTAATCAAAACAGCCTGGTACTGGCATAAGAACAGACACAGAGAGCAATGGAACTGAACAGAGAGCCCAGAAATAAACCCATGTCTCTATAGTCAACATTCAACAAAAGATGCAAGAGCATACAATGAAATCAGTCTCCTCCATAAATGGTGTTGGGAAAACTGGACTGGTACATGCAAAAAAAAAAAAAAATTTTTTTTGAACTAGACCAACTTATGCCATATACCACAATAAACTCAAAATGTATAAAAAACTTAACTATAAGTTGTGATATCATAACAATCCTAGGGGAAAACAGGAAGTAAAATTTCAGATATCTCAAATAGCAGTATTTTCACCATATATCTCCTAGGGCACAGGTGGCAAACACAAGGCTGAATCAGCCCTCCACCTTGTTTTATCCGACCCGGCTCCTTGTTTCTACCTGGTGACAGCACTGAGCTCTCACTTAATTGTTAAGGAGTGGTTACATTTACACAGTCCTAAAATTACATGTGGCCCTTTGAAAACAACCACAAGGCTGATGTGACCCCCGGTGAAAATGAGTTTGACACCCCTGTCCTAGTGCAAGGGGAACAGGAAAAGTAAACAAATGGGACTACAAAAACTTACTCAAATTCAAAAACTTATGCACAGCTGAAAAAAACCATCAAAATGAAAAGGGAACCGACTGTATGGGAGAACATATTTGCCAATGATACTTTGGACAAGGGTTCAATCTCCAAAATACGTAAAGAACTTATATGACTCAACACCAGGAAGATAAACAATCTAATTAAAAAATGGGCAAAGGACCTGAACAGATATTTCTCCAAGGAGGACATACAGGTGGCCCAGAGACGAGACATATGAAAGAATGCTCAGCATCACTAGCTATCAGAGAGATGCAAATTAAAACCACAATGAGATATCATCCCACAGCTGCCAAAATGGTTATCATTAATAAATCAACAAACAACAAGTGTTGGAGAGGTTGTAGAGAAAAGGGGACCCTAGTGCACTGTTGGTGGGAATGCAGATTGGTGCAGCCACTGTGGAAAACAATATGGTGTTTTCTCAAAAATTTAAAAATGGAACTGCCTTTTGACCCAACGATTCCACTTCTGGGAATATATCCTAAGAATCCTGAAACAGCAATTGAAAAGAATATATGCACCCCTATGTTCATAGCAGCATTATTTGCAATAGCAAAGATTTGGACACAGCCTAAGTGCCCATCAGTAGATGAGTGGATAAAAAAAGCTGTGGTACCTTTACACAGTGGAATACTATGCAGCAATAAAAAAGAAGCAATTTCTACCTTTTGCAACAGTATGGATGAAACTAGAAACTATTATGCTCTGTGAAATAATCCAGTTAGTGAAAGACAAACACTATATGATCTCACTCACAAAGTGGAATCTAATGAACAAAATAAACTGAAGAGCAAAGTAGAATCAGAGACATAGAAACATGAAGACTGACAGCTGTAAGAAGGGAGCGAGAAAGTGGGGACTGCTTGAAAGAAGGTGAAGAGATTAGTCAAAGAACTTACATGTGTGACTCATGGACATGGACAACAGTGTGGGGATTGTCCGATGGAGGGAGGGGGCTGGGTGGATTGGCAAAGGGGGAAATTCGAGACAACTGTAGTAGCATGAACGATAAGATATTTTAAAAAACAAAGAATGCAAAATAAAGGTGTGAGGCAAAAATCGCTGAAAACAGTTGAATGTTCAATAAATCACACTAGCTATTGTTAGTTGCAAGGCATACAAGTTCCCTCAGTCCAGCCTCCCCCCAGTCCTGCTCTCTCCTCTCCACCACACCCTGCGTTCTAACCACATAGATCACTCCAGGCTGTACCCTGCCCCCCACCCCACCATCACCCTAACCTCAGACCTCCACTCCTTTACCCAAGCCATTCCATCTTCATGGAAGGCTGGTTTCCTTTCTCTTGCCTGCTTTAAGAACTGTGACCCCTTGTTTAAGACCTGAATTTAAATATTCACTCTTCTCTAGAGTAGTAAAGGAATTTTGGAGACTAGAGAGAAATGGAAAATTTCCCACTCAAAATTGGGAGACGGAGTTTAAAAGAATCTTCTTAATTAACAGTCTCTCACATTTTGAAAAGTGAGATTTGCAGATACAAACTTTAAAAGAGTTCATTCTTGGTTAAAACAGCTAAACCTGCAGCCAGGGTGTGCCTCTCCAGGGAAGGTCCATGGGTTAGTATGTGACCCAGGAATACCAGCTTCCTTCTCTGGTTCTCCTCTTCCCCCTCGTCATAAACCCTCACTTGTTTTGTTCGTATTCTAATTTTATTTTTTCTTCTAATGACCCCACTTGTTTTTTTCTCATTATAATTCTTATTTCCTATTGATCTCTTTATTTTTAAGAATATTTGTCATATTATTATTATTACTCATTTTAAATTCTTGATGCATCTACTCCAGTAATTCTGCTTCAGATCAATGAATGTTTGTTGGCTAATTGTCCTCTTACGGTGCTTGTCCCAGGCTAACTGGAGGAAAAGCAGGAGAAACACTTAGAAGTTTTTCTTCATTTTGTCCATCCCCTTGGAGTTTCTCACAGGTTCGTTGTTGGGTTTTTTTTTTTTTTTTTTTTTTTTTTTTTTTTTTTTTTTTTTTTTTTTTTTTTTTTTTTTTTTTTTTTTTTTTTTTTTTTTTTTTTTTTTTTATCCTTCTGATTCATACTTGCCTCTTGTTTCTGTAGAATAGATTCTCCATAGATAATTCTAGGGGAGCTATTTAGCCATTTTAGTATTTCCCTTAAAAATCACACTTTGCTTTTCCTTGGGTATATAATAAGCTTTAAATGTTGTGTGTCTGCACTTGTTTTAAAGAACCACATTAGGGAGACCATAGAACTTTTTCTACTAATCCTTAACTGCTCTGATACCTAGTTAACTTCCCTCTTTCTTTAGTTGGCTTATTTGCTATTGAAACCCACCAGAATGAGTAAACCTCCCTACCACCGCCATGTCACTTACAGATGAAATTTCACGTGGCCTGCAGACCTTTTCTTCTGTTACTCTCCTCTTTCTCCCATCTGCAGATGTGAAAGGGTCAACCCTATTTCTGACTTTCTCGCTTTCCTGACCAGGCAGGTAGAAAATATGTCAAATATCCCTAGATTCCCTGAAATTCTCAATAAATGCAGGATGACATGATGATTAATCACCGAATGTTAGAGTGCCCATGTTTGTTTCTCACCTTTCAAGTGCTCATTTGCTGCCTGACCCTGGGGAAATTGCCCCAGTTGTCTGAGACTTTGTCCATGGGGAATGTCTGAGTGCTTCCTTCATAGGGTTGCTACAAGGGCCCAAGGCACTTGCATCTGTGTGCTTTAGAATAGCACTGAGTACATGGTAAGAATATATTTTTCTTCTTTCTCTTCCCATTTTTTCCTTTCCCATCCCCAATCCTAAAAGATATATTTTGCCATTCAAGTAAAAGAGTAAAAATCTCTTTTTTCCTTTGAAGCAGAACCTTTTTTCTGCACAAAGAGTTTATTTTTTATATCATGTGCCAGTTGTTGGGGATTTACATACAGATGGAAAGCTGGAGGGCCATACCCTCTTGAAGCTTACAGTTCTGTGAAGGGAGCAGGCAAGTTAATTGATGATTTTGATCAAGTAAGATAACTGTGCTGGTGCAGTGATGAACCCAAGGTATTACAGGAGCCTTGGGCAGGGGGGCAACCAATTTAGCCTAGGGATAGCCCTGGGTGGCTTCCTGGAGTAGGTGATGTTTCAGCTGAAACTGTGATGTGTGGGTGTGTGTGTGTGTGTGTGTGTGTGTGTGTGTGTGTGTATGGGGGGGGTGTATGTGGAATCCCAAGTAAAAGGAATGTGGAAGGGAGAGCAACAGACACTTTTTACAAATTAAAAATGACTGCAAAAAGAACCCTCAGGTCTTGAGAGTGTAACTTCTTTGTGAAGATGAATTCACATGAAAATTCTATGTGAAGAGGAAAATCTTGCAGTTGGTTCTTGTTGAAAGCCAAGATCTGCCCTGGTTTGAGCTGTGCTTCCAGGTTTCCACTGAAAGGTCACTGCCCCATTTGGAAAGCCAGGGAAAAGAGACCTTAGGTGAGGTTGCAACTATGATTCTGCTGTTTGAGCACCAGGAACACATAAGTCATTTTGTCACCTGGTTGATAATGCAGGTATTTACATTTATTAATTTGTTTTAGGGTTTGATCTCCTTTAGAGTCAAAATGTGCATGTTCTCTATTCCATTCTTTCTCGGGACTGGATATGGAATAACTGGTCTGCATCCTGTAACATGAATCTCTACCCTTGTGGTTTCCCAGTCTTGATGCATATTAGAATCACCTAGGGAGTTTTTAACTTCCCAGGGCTCAAGTCTCCATCCAATTAATCAGCGTGGCTGGGAAGGAACGCAGTTGTCAGTATTCTTTTAAAGATCCTTAAGTGGTTCCTGGATGCGGAAAGGTTTTGGTACCACTGCTTGACTCATTGGAAGACAATTTGTTCTTTCCTTTGCATCCTGGATCCTTTTACAAGGTTTTCCATCCCTTTCGTCATTTTTGTGGTCTTCCCTAAATCCCGTCCGTATAATATCAGTGTTATTTGGTAAAGTGTTTGAACTAACTTCACGACTGAGTTAAATGCCTCCTCCCTCCTGTTGTTCACTGCCCTAGCTAACTAAGTTGGGAGTTAGGGCAGAGGATGGAGATGAATGGTTACCAGGGAGAGGAACAAATGAGGACTTAGTGGATGAAAGGGAGATAGGACATGTTAGACGCTGGCTGTTTGTTTTTAGCTGGGCCTCTAATGAGATGGGCTCAGGACCTTTGTTCCTCCAGTGTCCTTGGTGGGCCCCCGGAGACATGTCATGTATGGGGGACAGTACATAAACACTGTCACCAGGTGGATCATTGACCCCAAACCCTATCTAGCATCCCATTCTGCTGAGAGTAGGGAGGGTCCCTTTCATCTTTTGAATTGAGAGAAGAACAGAGGCAGGCAGCTGGCCTCTTGGTGCCTTTGCCTTGACCCCCTGTGTCTTACTCTTGGTAGAGAGAGGAGGATTAGAGATAAAAGCTGGGAGGAAAATGAGTCATTTTCCTCAGAGCCCAAGTCTTGACTGGCATGAGCCACTAGACCCCTCTCGAGTCTTCATGGGTTTTCTGTGTTTTCCCAGGCTTCTCGCAAGCCCGATGGCCCCAGCTCCACTTGGACGACCACAGAGCAAAAGTATCAGATTGCTTTCAGGAATGGATCCATATAATTTTATGAAGCTGGGCTTTGGGATATGTATACCTATTGAATAACAACACACTGTAAACAGTTTAAATATCCAAGGAAAAGGGACAGGTTGGCTGGATTTAATATGGCAGTATAATGGAATACTAGCTATCAAAACTCATGTTTATAAAAATCGATGACACTGGGATATATTCTTTAATGTATCATTTGAAAAGTATTATGGAAGAATGCACAGATTTTGATTCTGTTTAAAAGTCATAAACATAAAAAGGCTGTAATAAAATATACAAAAGTAGTAATTGTTTTTTTCACCTGGATGGTGAAATCACAAATGTTTGTTCCTTTGTGCTTTCTTAAGAGTTTCCATTTTAAGTCATGGATATGAATTTCTTTGATTTCTGAGAAATACTAAATAAAAGAAAACTATAAGTTGTATTTTAAAAAATGGTTGACTATGGAAGGCACATGAGATCAAACCCGTGGGCAAAAAATTAATTATTCCTGGAGAAGTCATAAACAATGACCATGTCCCTGCGATGCTGGGATGACAGGTACTTAGTAGTTGGTCATAGAGAAAATCATAAGCGATCAAAGAAGAACATGAGGGGTGGATAATGTAAAGTAAGAATTGGATTTTAAGGCACCATTCTACCTCACAGCCATTCTGGGAACAACTACTGATGGAACATTCAGTTGTCATTATAGGTAGCTTCCTCTAGAAGACTCTTACCTGATTTAGGAGAGAGGCCTACCAACCACAGCCAGCACATCATGCTTTTTTCTAACAGTGAGCACATTTTCACATACTTTTTTCTCAATTTCTTTTGCTCATACCCAATCACACACATACATTTTGTTTCATTCAAGAAGAGAAATGAATACGGATATTGTATTGTTCAGGATAGGTTAGGTTATGCTGCAGTAACAAACAAGACAAAATCTCTATGCCCAATACACCAAAGGTTCGTTTCTAACTGACATCAAGTCCTTTAAGCTCTAGGGCTACTCTCTTTCATTGGTGACTTGGTGACTGCAGGTGCTTTGATGTTGTCACTCGACTGTCCTAATAATAGTCTTCTTTGGTCAACGTGGCAGTGGAAAGGACAGCTAGAGGACATACACTGGGTCTTCTGTGCTTCTTCCCAAAGCATTTACCTCTCAGAACTTGTCACTTGGCTCTGCCAGACTACGAGAGTTCTAAGGGAGCAGGTGGAATGTTTGGTGAGAAGATTTTACACATGTACACACATACACAGATTTTTACCTTTGCTTCTTCAGTTCTACTCTTACCATGAAAGAGGACTATGATTAAACCAAAGTTATTTATAACAATCTTTCTAATTGAACTGAACTTTGACTTTTCAAGTCAGAATGTGTTTAATTTTTAACCTCCTCAGAAGCTAATTTCTTTGCAGAACTTTCCAGAAAATCCCACATGTCCCATAAACCAGTCTAAATTATAATTGAACCTGTTTCTCAAATTTTTGGCCCAAGCATGAACTGAGTTTTAACTTGGAGTCTTGATTTATAATGATGATTTATCTTTCAATAATAGTTTTCTCAAATGACCTGAAACTCAAATGTGGGAGCACTTGGGTACTTGGTATATTTTAAACCACAGGACAGGAGAAACAGAAAAAACATTTTTGTAGAATCTACTGTGTTCGTTATTGTGCTTGGTTCTTTTATGTCTGTTATCTCCTCTAATCCTCAAATAGTCCTGGGAGGTAGCTATTACTGTCTTCTTTTCAGAATGAGAAAACTGAAGGCCAGCAAAGTTATGGCACAACTAGGAAATGTCAGAGCCAGGACACAAATTCACATGCACAGGTCTCCGAGGCACTTTTGACTCTCATGCACTACCCAGGTGATACTCCCATCCATCTGAGCACCTCATGACCCCCAAACATGGTTTTCTCATCTGTAAAATTGGAACGATATTGAGCTGCCTGTCACAGCCATCGAAAGGATTAACTGGAAGCACGGAGCGCATTGCTGGGCATGTGAGTGTCCAGTAATAGTTGCTGTGGTTGGGGTCACTGCTGCTGTTATTATTTTACATGTGACCCCGTTCCTCTGGCCTGTCTCTGCCCACACTGGAGCCCTCAGGTTTTCCTGTGCTCACATTCTGTTCACATTCAGTGAGGATCGCAAATTCACACAAAGTCTCAGCCACCATGCACAGGCCATCTGTCACATTTCTTCCTCATCTAATAAAGTCTCCTACAACGCCTGGCCCAGGTCACAGACTCGAGCAATTCAGCCAATATCACTACTTGCTGCCAGAGAACCCCTAAAGTTTCTCTGTGCTAGTGGGGGGACTCGAAGAATATGTGTGTGCCCATGTCCGTGTGTGGCTGCTGTCATGCAGATTCCACTCCTTCCATGTCTGCTGTGGCTTTTCTCTTCTCTAAAGCGTTGCCCATGTGTCTATGGTAGCTGGTCATATGACCATCTCTTAGACACATGTGATACTCTCCTCCAAAATGTCCTCCCTATCAAACACCCCTCTCTCAACCCCCTGAAACGTACCCTGTTCACATGGTACATCTACCTAAATTCTTGTCTCTCCATTGTTTTCATCCAGAGCTGTTCTAGCAAGGCCGTTGACCACAGAGCTGGTGAGCTCCCATTTTGCAGTGTTTAGTAGAGACATCATTACCCGTTAAGAAGAAGGTCTAAGGAGAGCTGCACTCTAGTATTTTTTTAAGGTCTCTCCAAGACCCAGTAAGACGTGGCGCATGAGCTGCCACTTTCTTCTTTCTTGCACGTGGATGGCACTCACCATCAACTAATCAAGCACTCTTCTCCATGCATCTGTCTCCATGCAGTTGTCACCCATCAGTGGCACTGGTCGATGAGGAAAGGCTTTATAAACTAAACTTGGATCTGTTGAGTCCTTTTAATACTTCTGCATTGGTCTCCACCAAATAGTGTGAAGCTGGATTTCTCTTTCTATAACAGAGAACTATTTAATGAGCTGCTTTGAGATGAGGCCTTAGACATTGCATTTGTGTTGGAAAGAGTAACACCATTCAGCTTTAGTCTTCATGAGAAACAAAGAAAAAAGAAAGCTATAACCATTACATGTCTAATATGGTAGCCACTCACCACAGGTGGCTATTTAAATTAAAATAAAATATAACTAAAATTTATTTCTTCACTTGCACTAGCCACAGTTCAAGAGTTCAGTAGCCACTTGTGGCCAGTGGTCACATACTTTACAGCATAGAGGGAGAACATTTCCCTCATCGCTCGCATTCCTTTTGGCCCATGCTGAACTCGAGGTTGTGTTCTGTATCCTAGGAGGTATTTCTTTTTACATTTTGTCATTTATTCAACTCCCTCTTCTTCCCTCAAACGCTCTGTCTTGTCTGCCAAGTAAGTGAAATCATGTCATTGCTAGGATGTCATTCAAAGTAGATGAAGCAAGTCTTAATGAGAGGGTGTAGAAATAGAGCAAGGCCCTTAAGTAGATCACTTAGCATGCTTTCTCAGGGAAATTGGCTTCTGGCTTCATATGTCTGTTGAACATAAAAATAATCGTGATCCTTTTCTTCTTTTAAGTGTAGCCACATGTACGAGACCAGAAGCACAAGCTCCATTTGGTGAGCCCTTAGTTTTCCTGCTAAATGACATTAGTAGAAGAATCCAACGTATGATTATATTAAAAAGGGAAAATAACTGATCAAAAGGAGACAGGGACTTGATCTTTCTACTGGACAAATTTAGTTGCCTGAGTGCTGTTATTTGCAACTCATTCAGAAACTATTTCAGTGCCAAAATCATAAAAGCATCACCAAATCTGCTTTTTTCTCCTCTCATTCAGGAGCCGTTGTTGCCTTTGGTATGGTGGGAAAGGGCGTGGGTGTGACAGGGAGGAGATAGTCATTCATAAGATTTCTTTATTCAAGTACTACTTTTAAAGCTTTCTGTCACCCTTTATAATTATCTAGTTAAATTTATAATCCAGTTCTCCTAAAAATGGGTGACATTTGAGTGCTATAAAATTAATATGAATGAGATGCCATGGACGTAATTGGTTTCTAGAAAAATCTCATCTTTATGATTCACTGTTAGAGACAAAAATGTGAGCCCAGAACTTCCTAGAATATCAATATATCTGATTCCTTTTGTACATTTTCCCAAGAAAGCAGTTTTTCAGGAAATAGAATCTCTGCTGGATTTTTTTCTTTTGGTCTCTTTATTGTCTCAAATTAGAAAGCTCAGGAAATGGCTGAAATAATAATTTACTGCACTTCAGTGATTTGGCGCGGTGTAGTTCAGAAAAACATTCACATACACATGTTGCCCAACTTGTAATCGTAGGCCATTCAAACCATGACCTTTTGTGGTTTCCGGGGTTTATCCCGGGTTTCCGGGTCTTGTAGCTCCACCATCTGTACCTCATCAAGTGCGCAGGCTTGAAATCATCAGAGTAGGCACACTGAGTTCCCAGACCCTCCAACTGATGAGGCTGCTGTTACCGAGTTCCAAATGTGCTGTGAGCTACCTCTATCTAGAGCAAGGTGGGGAAAGGCGAATGTTTAAAGATTGCTGGAGCACAATCTCATGCTCAGCTATCATGCACTTACCACGTCTTTGGGGTTTATTAAGATCGGAACGGGGTTGAAGTTTGCCTTTGCATGATCTAGAAAGAAAGTTATTGTTAAGCAAATTAAGAATGTGAATCATTTTACAAGAAATGGTCAAAAATACAGGTTTTGGAGTTCATTGGACCCAGGCTTGATTCCTGGGGCTCTTACTTACCAGCTATGACTTTGGGGCAAGTCAGTCACCGTCAGTCTTATTTTTCATGTGTGTGAAATGGGGCTGGCAATTCCTATCACAAGAGACTGTCTCAGGGTTTGTTTTTAGTGTAGTTAGTATTAGCGATTAAGAAAACAAGGTATTTTTTAAAAGATTTTATTTTTATTTATTTTTAGAGAGAAGGGAAGGGCGGGAGAGAGGGAGTGGAACATCGATGTGTGAGAGAGACATTACTTGGTTGCCTCTCGCACGCCCCCCACTGGGGACCTGGCCTGCAACCCAGGCCTGTGCCCCGACTGGAAGTTGAACAGGCGACCTTTCAGTTTGCAGGCTGGTGCTCATTCCACTGAGCCACACCTGCCGGGGCTGAGAGCAAGCTATTTTTAAAAGAAATTTATAGAGCATTATATGCTTAATGAGGACAAAATGTATAAATATTCATAGCTTTCCTTCCTTTCCCACTCTCTTGGGAAGAGTGGGTGTTTGTACTGCCCAACCGGGAGCTGGGGCTGGGTGGGGAGGCTGAGCAGGGTAAGCAATCATTACAGTTGCGAGAGGAAAGAAACCTAGTGGGCAGACGAATTTACAAAATAATGGACTCTCTATAAAAGAAAAAAATACTAAAAAATGTGACATAAATGTCTAGAGGGCTGAGAGAGAAGGGTGCTGGAAGTTTTGGGGGGCACATAGAGAGAGGGAAGGAGGGGTAGCTGCAGTGTGATGTTCAGGGGAGCCCGGTGGGTCAGGATGATTTTGGAAGTGTTCTGTGGTGAAAGTCTCGGTTGTCAGTGTTTTCAGTCTTCTTCGGTCCCTGTCTCACAGGGAGGCAAGAATAGCAGAGTGGTTAAGGGCCTAAATTCTGGACCCGCAGTTCTCGGTTCAAATCCTGCTCTGCAACGCTGTAGCTGGGTAGTCATGTGCAGCTGTACCTTTCTCTGAGCTGAAGTTCGTCCCTGTGAAATGGGCAGCCTAACCAGGCCTTCCATAGGGTCACCCTGAGGATCATCCGGGAGAGTCTCTGGGGGATCCGATGGCTTAATGTTCAGTGCTTGGCGGATACATAAGAAGTTGATAAATGTGAACTCAGCTTAATGTTCAGTGCTTGGCGGATACATAAGAAGTTGATAAATGTGAACTCAGCGGTGTCATTTTTTAAAGTACAATAATAATGTCCATTTATTGAGTGTTTACCATGAACCAGGCACTCTTCTGCGGACTCTGTGAGGATTAATTAATTAATTTTCAAGAAAACTCTGCAAGGTAGGAACTGTTATTATCCCCATTTCACACATGATAACACCGAGGCACAGATGATTCAAGTGACTTGCCCAAAGTCACATAACAAGACAGTAGCAGAGCTTGGGTTAGCCTCAAATACTATGATGCTAGATCCTACTCTTATCTTCTGTGCCTTCCTACACCTCCTATATGAGTGTCTGGTCTTAAGATAAACTCTGGGGCCACTTGCCCTCTTTTATAGGTGCTTGGTTTATAACTAACAGCCTGGCTACTCACTCTGTGGTCCACAGGCCGCCCGGGAACAGAGTCTCAGGCCCACCCCAGACTCTTGAAATAGGAACTGCATTTTAACAAGCTCCCCAGGTGATCTGCCACCATGTTCAAGTCTGAGAAGCAGTGCTTCAGAGTGTGAACCTGTCGGCACATAGACTGTCTCATTCATGTCCCCATCCTTTAGAGTGTCTAGCACTGCACTTGCCACCCAGGAGGTTGACACTTGATCCAAAAGTAGATCAAGGCATGTTGAATATGAAATAAACTGACATGTCCTGGTTGAATAATGACTGATTTACCTTCAGCTGAGTGAATGGATGCTCAGTGCTGCCAACCTCCAGCAGAGCACCAGGCATAGAACATATCCTGTACATATTTCTTGAGTTGAGGTGGAAATGTTGTGTGATAGAGACATCGAGCGTACCAGCCTTCCCTGGATGTGCTCCGACATTTAAAAAGGCCAAACAATGCCAAAGCAAGCAGCACAGTGATTGCACACTTATTCTTAACACAGTTTTAAGACAAGCTCTGCTCAATTGGTTCCCCTGTGAACTCCAGCTGATTCTCTTCCCTCCTGAGCTCTCCATTGTCTTGGCGTTGTTTGCAGCTCATTCAGAAGCTAATTAAGTTTCAGGATCAGTTTGTCCTGTTAGGGAGTGTGGATATGCTGAAGTAGTTATTTTTTTATAACTTAAATTATCTGAGTAAAAGGGCAATTATAATTTGCTTCTAAAATTGGCCAAAAGTCAGCTTTCATCAAAATAATTCTCAAAAGACATTAGTCTCTGTAAAACCAGGATATTTTATGAAAGACAACAAATAGGATTTAAATAGGCCATGGAAAATGTATTGATAATCTGGCCATATTTTAATCGTGTTCTCTAACAGAGTGTGAAATTACTTGTTTACTTCACTTTATTTGGGGCTAGAGGTAGCTCATCATCACTCGTTGACAGAGCTGTATTTTATGATCACCTTTCGGCAGTGAGCTTCTGCTGGGCCAAGGCCAAACAATTTGACTTCACTGGCCTAAGTACTACCTCCAAAGTCAAGGTCAGGACTGCTGTTACCTCTCAGCAACCAGAGGAACTCATGAACTCCAGTATGTCCGGTAAGGGCTTTCATTTGGGCCTGGACAGGGAGGTAAGCCAGGAGTCATAGTAAAAAGTTGGGAGTTTTATTTTCAGTATCCCCACATTTCTTTCCTGTACCATATTCCCCCAGAAGTGATGGTTGTGTTGGTTTCATCATCAGTCTACAGTATTATCAAGTAGTTGAACACTATTGGGGATGCAATAAAGTATAAGAAGCAGTCCCTGACCTAGAGGAGTTCATATGTATATGAATAGCCACTGTGGTGAAATAGGCCATGTTTGAACTCTGTCCAGATCCCCTTTATCAAGTTAATCCATTCATCTCCTAATGGCCGTGTTAGCTGCTAATGGCTCACAGCTGCTCCTTTCTGGAGGATTGGCTGACTGCTCTCAGCCAGTGGAGGGGAGGGACCAAACCTAAGTATTTCTGCTTCTCTAGCATGACTGATGGACATAAGAGGCTGGAGCCCTTTCCTTCAGGTGGGACCACCCCATGGTATGTTGCCTGCACCAGAGCCTCCTTTGGAACTATGCTGAAGCTAGACTCCTGCTGAGATCACCTCCCACCTTCCTTCACTTCCTTTCTATCCTGTTCAACTAATTGAGTGCATCGGAATCTTCTTCTAGAATGCTCGATTTAGAACTTGCAGAAAGTTTTACTGATAAGCCTGAAGGAACCAAGGAGGAAATAGTATTCCCCAAGTGCAGTGAGACCTGGGCCCTTGAAGATGGAGTTGCCTGGCAGGACCTGGGTCATGTAGGGACATGGCCACAGCTAATGATCAGGGTAGGGATTGGGAACCGATGTGCTGTCCTCTCTCTCCTTTCTTCTCTGGGTCTGCAGCCCTTTAGTCAAACCCAAGTCAAGCTGCTATAACAGAATATCACAGATCGAGTGGCTTACGAACAATAAAAATTGATTGCTTACAGTTCTGGAGGCTGGAAGTTCCAGATCAGAGAGCCAGCATGGTCAGGAGAGGGTCCTCTTCTGGGTCACAGACTTCTCACTGTGTTCTCACCTGGTGGAAGGGCCTGGGGAGCTCGAGGGTCTCTTTTATACGAGCTCTAATCCCATTCATGAGGCTTCTTACCTTATGATGTAATCACCTCCCAAAGGCTCTTCCTCCTAATCCCACATCCTCAAGTGTTAGGATTTCAACATTTGAATTTTGAGGGGACACAAATATTCTGACCACAGCAACAAGAAACTAGCTAACAATGAGCTGGCACTTAATAGAGGGACTATCTTCATTTTATAGATGACAAGATTCTCCTATAGGGGACTAGTGACTTGTGAGGTTGAGGAAGCTATTGCTGGTTTTCCTGAGGAATCTACAAGGAAACAGAATTCCATGAGAAGGATATGGAATTTCACTCCTGAGAGAATCTTTCAATGTCCTTACAGGTCCAGTCTCCCTCAGAGAAGGAGGAAAGGGTTGGTGGCCTCCGGGGGATCCCTGTAGCCCTGAACCTCCTGATGCTAAGAGTTATTGAAAGGTTATCATGTGGAGATGGGGTGGGGCCTGCAGCGCTTATTTGTGTCTGCCATTGGCTTGAGCCCAGGATCAGCGGCTCTGTGCTTATTCTCCCATCCAGTCATCCTCCTGCTTTCCCCCTTTTGATTCTGAGGCCTGATGTTGCAGGTAGGAGCCGGAAAGGGAAAGGTGGGAATGGACTTGGGCACTTGGAGCAGGAAATCAGATTCTGAGCCTCTCTCTTGGAGCTGATTTGCTGAGGGCATCTGGAGAAGGTGGACCAGAGTTTAGGGAAGGGAAATTTGGACTGTTTCTTCAGGTGGGGCCACATACCTCTCTGTGCCATCACGTAGAAGAAAAAAGGAGAGCTGGATTTGGGGGAGCCTTAAAAACTTGGAAAGTGATTCGATTGATTAAACAACAAGCCTGTAAAATTTCACACAATCTATGCCCTTAATATAGAACTGGATTACGCTTCGCAGTCTATTGCACTAATTCATTAATTTTATTTCACAGACTAAAAATTTTACTATGCAGATGTATGCAAATCGTATGGGAAAACAGCGTTCTTTCTTAGTCAAGTGCACCAACACCTGTTGAAGGTTTTTTTTGTTTTTGTTTCTGTTTTTTGTTTGTTTTTTATTTGTTTACTTCACTGGAGCTGTGCCACTGGGTAGGATGTGAGATAGTGTAAATAGTCAATATTTGAAACTGTGTGTAGGACAAGTTGCTAAGTGGTAACTGAGAGGCTTTATCCTTTGACAAATACCGTGGTGATTGGCATGTTTCTTTTCCTCCTTTTCTTGCCTAAAACAGAATGAAGAAGATGAGCAACATTTACGAGTCAGCCGCCAATACACTGGGAATCTTTAACAGCCCCTGCCTGACCAAAGTGGAGCTGCGGGTGGCCTGCAAAGGCATTTCCGACAGAGATGCCCTTTCCAAACCAGACCCCTGCGTCATCCTCAAGATGCAGTCCCACGGGCAGTGGTTCGAGGTAGGCTTGTCCACGTGATGGATAGAAGCGTGGCTGGAGGGTCGGTTCACAAATATTTGATGTTTTTCATCTTTCGGTGGTTTATTTTGATGAAAAGTTCTCAAAATGAATATGATCACGATTCTGCTTGCGTTGTGAGGTTGTGATGCGGCTGTTTTAGGGCTGTGGATGTGTTTACATTCACCCTTAGTTTGTGTGGTCACTGTGGACACAGTGGCCTCGAGGAAGGGCCGGGAAGACTGCCTTTCAGGGACTACATTATGTCCACAATATTTATTTTTGAGAACTTAATATTAGCTACACTTCAGTGGGTACTTACCAAGTGTCAGGCACGGTTCTAAGTGCTTTATGTAAAAATAACTAAGTTCTCACTACAGTCCTAGGAGGAAACAGAGACAGATAGGTTAAGGATTTGTCGAGGACCTTTTAGCTGGTACGTGGACAATCTAATATCTGTACCCAGGCGGTGGGGCTCTGGAGCCCTGGGCTCTTCGTTGTCGTTTTATCATAATGGTGGGCCCCTGTGTAGTCTTGGGTGGCTTGTGTGGTACCATTGCGGGTTGAGTTCTGCAGTTGGGTTTTCTTTATTCAAAAGTTGGAACAAATTGGTTGAGCACTGGATTTTAAGTTTTTTAGTCTTTTCTTTTTCGCTTCTAGGAACCTGGTCTAATTAAGCTATGCTTTTGAAGATCAGGTCTGAAGTGAATGGGGCAATAGGGAGAAGCAGAGGGTGCAGCAGAGTAAGCAGCTCTTACCCACTCTAAGGGAGCCAGGTAGTTGGTGGAATTTGGATCTAGGTTTGAAGCCCTTGCTGAGTCAAGAAACAGGAGACAATTACCTGCTTTGGATCCCTGAGGACAAACTCTTGGAACGTGCAAGACTTCTACCTATTTGCAAATAGTTGGAAGGTGCTCCTCGAGGGGGCAAAGTCTTCCACTTCACAGTAGGAAGAAGGCTGTGAGGTTCTAGGGGCAGCTCTTTTGCATCTTAGTACCTAAGTGGTCAAAGCCACTTCTCTGTGAGGGAGGTGTGACGGAGGTTGGTGAGCAGATGTACCCAGGTGAGGAGGCACGGTGCATGGGGGAATGGGTGACAGATGGGCAGGTTTGGGATCTTAATTTAACCTCAGCTTATATTCTCAACTAAAACAGCACTCACAGGTACCTTAATGTGTAATTTTTTTTTCCTTCTAAATATCCTTATTGACTTTGTTAGTGCATTTCTTTTTTTTTTAAATCAACAAAACTAAGTGGAATTTCTACATCAGAAAAAGGTCACTCTGAAAACTAGAGAAAAAAAAATCTCCTAATACCCTGTTTATGTAATTCTGTGATTTTTTTGTACATATTTCTTTTCAGTCTTATCATGTATGTAAAGTTTTCTTTCCTGATTTTATTACTTAGTACTATGTTTTTCCCTTAGTGCTATAATACTCATAGTTATAATTTTTAAGGCTATATAATATCCCATCAAATGGATTTAGTTAATCATTGTTCTATTTTTTCACTTTGAAGTTGCTTCCAGAAATACCCTATTTTGAATAATTCTGCAATAAACATCTTTGTGCATGAGGCTTTACTTTCTTTTTTCTCGAATTTATTGGGGTGACATTGGTTAATAAAATTATGTAAGTTTCAGGTGTACAGTTCTACAATATATTATCTGTATATTTATTGTGTCAAGTCTCCTTCCATCACCATTTACCCCCCTCCTTTACCCTGTCCTACCTCCCACCCCCTTCACTCTTGTCTGTCTATGAGGTGGGGCTCTTTTGTTTGTTTCTTTAATCCCTTCACCTTTTCTACCCAGCCCCCCAGTCCTCTCCCCTCTGACAGCTGTTACTCTGTTCTCTATCTATGAATCTACTTCTATTTTGTATGTTAAGTTTATTTTGATTATTAGATCACACATATAAGGGAAATCATATAGTACTTGTCTTTCTCTGACTGGCTTATTTCACTTAGCATAATACTCTCCAGGTCCATCCATGCTGTCTCAAAAGTAAGATTTCTTTCCTTTTCATGGCTGAGTAGTATTCCATTATGGCAATGTACCATGGCTTTTTTATCCACTCATTTACTGATGGGCACTTAGGCTGCTTCATATCTTAGCAATTGTAAATAATGCTGCAATGAACATAGGGGTGCATACTCTTTCAAATTAATGTTTTAGATTTCTTAGACATATTCCCAGAAGTGGAATATATCTGGTAAGGGGTTAATATCCAAAATTTATAAAGAACTTATAAAACTTAACAGCAAAACCCCCCAAACAATGCAATTTAAAGATGGGCAAACAAGCTGACTAGACACTTCTCCAAAGAGGACGTACAGATGGCCAACAGACATGTGAAAAGATGCTCAATGTCACTAATCATCAGAGAGATGCAAATTAAAACCACAGTGAGATACCAACTCACACCTGTCAGAGGCTTTTCCCTTCTTTTGAGACGAGTCCCTAGGTGAGATTCTGTCAAAGTGGAGCTAGTGAGACAAAGGATAGGACACTGGTGGGCCTTTTCCAAAGTGCTCTATTACAGTGTCACTCAAAATGTGGGCCACCCCCAGCTGCCAGTCCACACACGCTTTGTTACCAATGCACAGTGAGATAAGGAACTTGTACTGCAGTGTGTACTGCAGTACACACTGGAAGGAAGCAGTGTTCACTGCTTCCTTCACCTAGAAAGTCATCACTCTTTAAAAACAGTCTTGTCAGCTGAACTCCCAGTGTGCTTAGTGATATGGCTGATTTTTATTCTGGTACTTTGAGAAGCTCTTCTGATAAATTTTACATTCATCAGAATGTAAAAATTTTCATCACAAAATACCTTCAGGATATAGTGAGGAAAACAGAGCCCGTGCCAAGTAGCGAAAAGGATTTAATTCAGGCAACCAACTAGTAACCAAGGAGTTAGAAACGCAGAGAAACTAAGAGGGTCTGTGAGGGAACCCTGAGATTAACCATGAGAACCTGCTTTGTTGCACAGGGTGAGCAGGGTGTGTGGAAACCGGCTTGCATAGGCTTGTGAGTATTGGGCCAGTAACTAGATATTGAGGAATTTTGCAAACCCGAATGTGAATCTCCACACCACAGACATAGGCAAGCATTTCAAATCAGGGCTTCTTTTCCCTCCCCCTCCCCCTTCCAGAGCCAGTTGTTGAACATTTACCAGCACACCACAGGGTGACAGGGACAAAGGAAAACCCAGCAGCCGGGCCATCTAGCAGAAGCTGATCCAGGGACAGAGGGCCTCCCCAGTGGGAACCGTAAAGGTAGCAGAGATGCAGATAGTGCTGCAGACGCTGCCTGAGAGGGAGGCAAGGATACCCTGGCATTCCCCTCTGTTGTTCCCTGGTCTCCCATCAGTGTTTTCCATTAACCAAACCTTGATGGAAGCCAGTTGGCAAGGTTTGCAGGCCTGGAATGTGTGTGAGAGCAAAGAGATAGATGGTTAGCATACAAACCGCCCGACAACTCACAGAAACTTGGAGAATCGTTCACCTCCTCTCATCATTAGTACTAACACCTGCTTTTCAGTACAAATTCAGCCAGAGGTCCTATGCTACACATGGGAAGCACCTGGCAGTCTATTTAAACCATGTAGCTACTACTACCAGTGTTTAGTGAAGTCTAGCAAATGTGGGCGGTGCCCTGGGACAAGACTTGCCGATATGTGAGTTGTCCTGTACATAACCCACAGAATATGTCTGGATACACCGAGCCAGTGCTCTGTACAGAATTACACAGTTGCGAGAAGGCCTTGCCGGAGAGAATTCACTCTGGCTGTGTCAGTTCCTTGGGTATCTTAGTTATGGGGAGTCTGGTAACAGGCTAAGTGAAGAAAAAAATAGAGGCCAAGCTAATTTGCATAATGAAGAGATTTTTGGGGAGTGCTGTGGTGAAAGATTAAAAAACAAAGTGGGCTTATCTTTTATAGAGAATTTTTTAAAGATGTTATTTATTTATTTTTAGACTGAGAGGAAGGGAGGGAGAAGAGAGGGTGAGAAATAATGATCATTGCTTCTGGCACGCCCTCAACTGGGGGCCTGGCCTGCCACCTAGGAATCGAACCAGTGATCTGTCGGTTTGCAGGCTGGTGTTCAGTTCACTTAGCCACACAGCCAGTGCTGTAGAGAGTGTTAAAGTTTGGAAGAAGAGGCTCTCTCTAGATTAGCACTGTCCCTGCAATGCTGGAAATGTTCTCTGATCTGTGCTGTCCAATGGGCAGGCACTGGCCACATGTGAGCCCTTGGAAGGTGGATTGTGTGACTGAAAAACTGACATTTTTAATTACTTAGTTTTAATTAATTTAAGAGTAAGTATAAATAGCTAACACAGTTCCAGGGTATCTTTGGTGTGCTGAAGAATTCAGCTGGGTTAGGGGGAAGAGGAAAGGGAGTTTGTAAACATGTAGCTGTGGGCTATTCATGTTACAGCTGAAGTGTTTTTCAGGGGAGCTGTAACTAAAGATTGGCATTTCCTTTTCATTACTTGTGATTGCTGGCCTGTGCTTTTGGTAATGAAATTCCAGCAGGGGAAGGGCCCATTATGCCAGGTTTGCAGCTCAGGTTACTGCCGCAGGAGTTAGAACTACCTCGGATGGTCTTCCCATATGGAGGGAAGCCGTTTGCTCTTTTAATTGGCTGTCACTTGTTAGCAATAAAAGAGAACATTTAATCTGTAAGATGGAGCATAACAATGAAAGCCTGATTTTTAGACTCAGAAAGACCCACAATCTGACCTCCTATGCTGTTAATAGTATGGAGTCAATGAGGATACATTTATGTCTTTAAAATATTGGAAATCAATTGATCTGAGATGCACAATGGATTGTTCCTCTTTATAGACCAGCAGTGTTTGGGAGATAGATGCCTGAGGACTGAGAGACAGAGAGGATGGTTTTGTTTTTTTGCAGACTAGGGAGATAGGATGGTGCTTTTATTGGGTGAAAGTTTTAGTAAATCCTTAATGGCCATGAGAGTAACTGTGAGAAAGAAGGAAAGAGAAAATCTGTCACTTGGAAATATATTCCAGACAGAGTGTCAGACTTACCATTTAATTTCCCTAATTTAGAATCATACCTATTTTTTAAAATTCCCCCCACACCTACTTCTGGCCATGTATTAGCAACAGTATATGGTGCAATTCAGTGTAATGCTAATATAGAATACATTTCATCTTGCAGTGAAGAGTGGAAATAATTTTCTCCTGATTTCTGGTGAGTACTGATACGTTCACCAGCTCCTGGAAGTAAACAGCATGTCCAAGTGGGATGAATTAACACTTCTCAGGGATTCAAAAGGCAAGGGCCCCTGTGCACCAAACACTTCCATTCAGTTTCCTGGAGCATATGCTCCATTTCCTGGGCCCGCCGAATATTCCCCAGGAAGCAGACAGGGTGCTGTGGTCCTTGGCAGAGGACCTGTTCTCATTAGGAAAAGCCAAATTATTTCCCACACTATTAGAATGTTGCTCCAAACACCTTTCATTCCATTTTTACATTTAATTTTAGTGCACAGTTATTAAGCCTCTCCATGGGAAGCTCTAAGTAATTCTGAGGACTAATTAGCCTTGGATCAATTCCGTATGAAAACATGTTATGATGAATCTGGTGCTTTGGTGAATTGTTGGTAATAATAATAATTGTTAGTGATAATTATTGTGGTTATGGTTTAACACATCAATTATCAGTAGACTCTAATGCAAGATTGTTTATAATAATAATAATGTATCCACATAGCCCATCTACTGATATTACTTTACTTACTTCTCATGAAAGCCCCATGAAAAAGTAGCCAGGCATTGAAATTAACCCCAGTACGTATTGAGTATCACGAGAAAGACAGGTTGTATCCTCAACGGCCTCGGAGCCCCGAGAAGAGCTCCCCCTATTTTAGAGACAGGGGGCTAAGAGCTGTGATGGTCACGTGACCTTGGGAAAGCTGGCTTGAAACAAGGCCCTGACTTAAATTCTTCCTGTCCTTAAGTGTGCACCGGGCAGACCATCTCATGGGGGCCTTGACAATCTTCATGAGGGGGGGGGGGGCTAAAAACAGCTCTTTGATCCCTCTGTCGGTTTCCATCTTTCCCCTGCACGCCCCACCTACCCAGCTGTGTGTAGCTGTCTTATGACCGGGCGTCCCGGCTAACAGCACAGAAGGGGAATGAGGGTCCATGGTGGTAGGATGGCCCGCTCCCACAGAAGTGGGCTGTGGGCTTTTTTAGCGATTCCTTCTTTGCTAGAGGGCTCACAGAAGAGTTCCATGGAGCAGTTTCTTTCATGCTGGGGCAGTAGTGAGCCATTGCCCTCCTGTCTATCGAGCCGGGAGGAGGACGCCCAAAACAGTAGTTTCACCCATACCGCAAATATTCAGTTTTCCGTTGCTCCAAAGGACTAGCATTTTATGAAAATGGGTCAGGTAATATGAACACTTGGGTGATGACAAAATAAAGTTGCTAACTATATGTGTTGATACCAGCTGTGGATTAGCCATTTTACATGTATGTTTTCTAATCCTCATCACTATGCTGCTATGTAGACTTTACTAACCAGGTAAGGAAACTGAGGCTGGGCAAAATTAACAAATCACCCAAGGTCACACAACTAGTAAATAGAAAATTTACTGGAATCTTGTTGATTCCAAAACCTGTCTTCTGCTCACTTTCCCAGAGGTTGCTGGCTTGAACCTGAGGCCTCTGTCTAGTCTTCAGGCTATTTTGGTTGGCTTTGCACAGTTTTCAAACAAGTTTTGTACTTGCGGACAAAACTTAGAGATCAGAAAATTGTCATAAAACTCTATGTTTCTGGTTTAACATTTGAGTTACCAGGAAATCTGGCAACACGGGTCCTTTCAGTTTTGTGCAATGGTGAGCTGGAGGTAGTTAGCAGCTGCTCACACCCAGAGCCTGGGTTTGTCCCCCGGCTTCCCACTGGTGAGCCAGCTGACCTCACCCTGCTAGAAAGGCCCCTGGAGGTGTTTGAGTGTGGAGTATGCTCCTGTTCCCCCCGAACGAGGCCTCTGAAGCATGGTGAACCCATCAATGGGTGGATACAAGACAAGAGCTAAAAAATGAAAATTATGTCAATTAAAGCATTCTCTCCGGATATCACAAACAAGCTCCTTTCTCAAAAGATTTTCTCTTCACACGTCACTGACTTGCAGCATTTTGGTGGCTAACACCTCGCATGACAGATGATTAAAAAAAACAACAGTTTTCTTCAGTTGTCCACAAAGTTTCCACTGTGGTTTCACATTGAACTCCCATTTGGGAAAACTTTGATGTTCCTTTCTACCTCCCCCTTAACACGTCCTTAATAAGAATAATTTCTTGGATTCTTAAGAAAACAAACAAAAGGAAGTTGATTTTGCCAACATTAGAAACCTTACCTTGAGCACTGAATAGAGAAGAAACAAAACGACATGAAATATTAGAGCCAGAAAATATTTTCTCACGGCTGCCTGAGGTCACATCCCTGTGACCAGAGACTGAGGTCACATGATGCTCACTCTGTGGGGGATGCACTTGGATGACAGGATAGAAGATGACTGGGTTGCAGAATAGGTGACTAAGTGGCTTTCTTATCATTGAAATCTCAGAATTGCCCATGTCATGATACCCGAGAGCAGAATCGCACAAAATGAGACCCTTGGGGCTGCAGATGAGGAAATGACAATTTCAGCTGAAATCTTGTCTTGACTGTTAATTCTCCTGTGTGTCCTGAAGATGGTTTATCAGCAGGAAGAATAATGTCTGGCCTCCTGTGGAGAGGAAAGCACCATGATGTGGGCTTCGCTGCCTCTTAAGCTAGAAGAACTGGCACGTCACACTTGGGCCATCCGACAGCGTAGGCCGCTGTGGGTTTTCATAACATGGCCGAAGTCCCTAAGTCCCGTGAGGAGTACTTGAACTAGGGGATTATAGGCTGGGGAAAGCGCTTGAGGCATCTGTGGTTTAGAGCCTACAGCCTCTAGCTGAAAACTCCTTCAGCATTCCAGATAAGATGTTTTGAACAGAGATCCCAGGGACCTGTGATAACATTTAACTGGACTCACTGCTGATAATTATCTCCTTAAGACCGTCAACTTGCCTTTGTAATTTCAACCCATTTAATCAGTTTTACTAATTGTAATGGTAATTTATTGGTAATGATACCTCTAATATGTTGAGAGCAGTTACACAAGGTAATCTCCTAAGCAGGTTTAATGGTGCCACCATGTTTAATGATCACAACGGCTGTACAGACTGGGGCCCATATGTATTTTATGTGCAGGCACAGTAAAGTAATTTGCTCAAGTAGTAAGTGGAGGAGCTATGACAAATTGAACCCAGACTGACTTCAGATCTGTGCTATTCATAGAATCCCTAAGACACTGTCAGAAGATGGAGATTGTGATGACCCATTTTACAGGTGAGAAAGCTGACACTCAATAGAAAAAGTCCAAGTCCAAGGTTACAAGAGTAGTAAGTAGCGATACTAGGATCTGAACTCGGATCTCCCTGTCTTCAGTATCCATGACTCTGCGCCTCTCTCATCTTGGCCTCTTTGAAGGTAGAGTAACTCCTTACAACTGCCATTAGTCTTTAAAGTGAACATGTTTTCCTCTCTTCAGAGAATTCAAGAATGCATTTAAAACTGTTTGCTTTTTATTTTTTTAAATGTAGATCTGGTTGTGGTGAATACTTGAAACATCCTTCTAATCCCCAATTTACAATGGTTTCAGCCTGACCCCCTGCATGGCACAGGGGTTCAGAGCTCAGACTGTGGGGCCCGACTGCCTAGATTGCAGGCCTAGCCCAGCCATGCTCAGGGCAGATGCCCAGACTGCCCTGTGCCTAACGTTTCTCATGTATGAAATGGGTATCCTAATGGCACCTACCTCCTCAGGGCCGTTATGAGGATTAAATGAGCCCACGCACGTGGGGTGCTTAGAACAGTACCCAGTACAAGACACCGAATGCTCAGTAAGTGCTATGGTTATTGGACGTGTCATTTTCTGAGAAATCTTTTCTAACTAAAGATGTGCTGTTCAGTCTTCAAGTTTTGTGAGAACTAAGGCAATTTAAAGAGCCCGTGGTTAGTGGCAGAGAAGTGGGGACACATCTGGAGGTCACTGGGGCACTGAAGCTGTACCTACTTTATTGATTTTGCATTCCCAGTGTCTGGCACCATGGATGCCTGTAATTCATTTTCCTGGTCCATTTCCCTGTGTTTGTCCCCAGAGACACTGAATTTTTGAGGGTCATTCTATTCTCATTCAGGAGAATACGATCTCTACTCTTAAGAACTCAACCAGTAGACCATTAGGCCTATCCCTTTCACATTAAGTAAGATTAGGGGTGCCTGATGTGAGAAGTTGCATCTAAAAGGGTTTTGTTTATGTGTTTGTGTGTAGATTCCAGGCAAGACGGTAGTAAATATGTTGAATAGAGTCAGGAGATGAGGTTCGAAGGACATTTCCTTGCCACTCAGGGATGAGGTCTAAGGAATGGTTTGTAGCCTGGTCCTGTTAACCTCAATTTTCCTTTGGTTTTAAACTTCTTCATGCATCTCTTCTTTTCTTCTCTCCTCCCTTTTTTCCCTATGAGGACAGTAGAGCAGGACAGCGAGGAGAGCCCCGTAGCTGCTGTTAGCAACCTGAGGCCTGGCTGCCTCCTCTCTGCTCCTCTGCAGGCTGCAGCTGAGTTGGTCCTCCTCCTGGGTCTCGCACTGAGGCAACAGGGAAGACGGGGTGAATGATTTGCTGAAAACCGAGCTCCTTCCACCTGCTTTTCTCCTTGTCTCCTTCAAAGGCCGCTGAGTATAGATGTGGCAGCAAGTGTTTCTTGTTGGCTCTCAGGGAATAGGTGGTTTTTAAGCCATAGAAATTCCTGGAATGAGATTCAGGTTCTTCCATGTCTTCATTTGAAGCTTAGGACAGAAACAGTTTTCAAGGTCCCCAGTCTGAGTCCCGGAAATGTTTGCTTGCAGGACTGCAGTTAGTGTTCTGGGAGGGGCCTAGTTACTTCAGAAGTGCTGCCAACATTTGTTTGAAATATAAATATAAGTTTTTGCTTTTCATCCACTTGAATGAGGTAATTTGCATATAAGATACATAACAAAAATGCATCTATTTTACAATAGATGCACTGTCCCACTTAGAATACGGACCATTTCCTAAAATATATTTTAATATTTGAAGTATATAACAGAAAACAGCACATACTTTCAACACATTAGAAATCACTAACTCTCAGATTGTATTCCCATTGATTGGTATTATAGTGACAGAAATGTGAACTTATAAAATAAATTTATGCTAATAAAATATCACTTTTACCTATTACATGTTTTGGGGGCCTATGTAAGATTTTGGCTTATTGCGGGAAAATACGGTCCCATTGCCAAAACGAATTTGAAAACTCAAGAGAGAATAACATGAGAAGAAAAACAAACCCAGAGCTGGTTTAGCTCAGAATCCAACTAAGATACAGATGGTGCGACTCACCAAGCTTCGGTTCTACCTGATCACCGCCCAGCAATTTAGGAAGCTATCAGAGCTGACAGGCTTGATCTGAAGTTACCGCGTTTTTCGGACCATAAGACGCACCTAGGTTTTAGAGGAGAAAAATAGGAAAAAAAAATTTGAAGCAAAAAATGTGGTACCATATTTAATAGCATAAATAACATCATATTTCACCAATGCAAATGTAAACAGAACTTAACAACAGCATTAACAACCATTATTCCTCCCAGATTTGGGGTGGGGGGGAGGGGGCATGAGTTTTATAGTCCAAAAATACAGTAGTTTGGAAACAGAGCCTAGGTCCATCACATATTAACTTTGTGACCTTGAAAAGTCGCCCAACATCTCTGAGCCTCTCCTACTACCTCATGTCTAAGTGGTTGTTAAGATTAATGTTTGGCTGGCAGGACGGTGAAGCGGCTGATGCTACAGACTCTGGAATCAGACCACTTGGGTTATCTGTGTGTGACCTTAGCTTATGGAAATGCCTCAGCTTCCTTGGGCCTGCACTTTCTTCATCCGTAAATTGGAGGCAACAGTAAAACCTATTACGGGTTTATTATAGGAATGAAACAACACTTAAGAGTTGCATATCACACTACCCACAGCATGGTGAGTTTTTAATAAATATTAAATGGTATTATGTTTAAGATAATGTGTGCAAAACTAATGTGGTGGACACATCACCTAGTACTCCGTATACAGAAGATATCATATAACACCTGTATTGAGGTGTTGCCCAGCCCAAGTATCCTTGGTCTCACTCTTCCGTGTAAAATAAGAGAACTTCCAGTGAGAAAATTTAACAAGTCTCTAAGTTTCTGCCAAGTCTCTGACTAACCACTTGGATTGATCTGTTTGGGCCTCCCCGGTAGGGAATTATCTAAGTCCCCTTATCCCCTGCAATCCCTGTATTTTGAAGAAGATGAATAGTCTTGGAGCAACTTCATTCCACTTGTCCCTGTTCTCTAATCTGCGGATGGGACCCAGAGAGGCCATGCTGATAACCTTAGCTTTCCGTCTTTGCTTCTGTGCCAACATCAGCCCCCACTGTTCAGCAGTCTTAGAAGAGCAGTGACAAGAAATTCTTCCCTGGTGGACTCTCCAAGTGTTCTTGGGGTCAGTTTATAGGCTAATTAAATATTTTATCTTGATTCAAGCTCAGAAATGTTCAACTCCCTATCTTGGCTTGTCGGTTTTCAAATATTTTATATTTCAAGAGCTTCCTCTCATCTGAGAATTTACTCTTAGATATTTTCTTCTTGAGTGTGAGGACTAGTTTTTGTTGAAAGATTACAGTTTTGGAAGTGTGTATCGGAGCAAGAAAATTTGATACCTCTTTAAACCCCCCTCCTTTGAATTCTAGCCTTTTTACAACAACTTCGAGAAACTGGGATTTGGTGAGGGCACCTATTTAGGTTTACTCCTACTTGGAAATTTGCTTCATTCAGCTCGTTCTAGTTAATGCTGTTGTGTAACAGTCATTCCCCAATTGAACAGTCATTTCATTAAACTCATGATTGTGTGCCTCGGACCCTCAGACAGGGCACAGTAGGGTGGCTTATCCCTGTTCCCCAGTGTCTAGGACATTGGCTGGGAAGACTGGAAGGCTAACAATGATGTAAGGCTTTCAAATCATCTAAAAGCCTCTCCCTTCTCAGGTTAGGCTAGGATTTCAACTGGAGCATCTGCAGGTGGCCTTCTCTGCAGGGCAGACCTAGGGCCTGGGCATATCCCCTGCCTGTGAATGGGAAGGTGCCCGATGTTTGCCTCACAGGTAAATCATGGGCTAGATCTGGAAATGTTAGTTAACCCTGGGGCCTCATCTTATTATCCTGTGTTCCTATGATTACCTTAAAGGGTGTGGATAGGAGGGATGGAGGAATATTTATTATCCCAATTCCCATTTAGGGTGTTGTCTTAGAAGCTTGAAAGATGCAAATACTGAACTTGGAAAAGGAGAGACTTTCTACTCTACTCTGAATGATAAACTTAGGAAATGCATAGCCTGAGGAAGTACAACAGGATAAAAATATAAGCTGAAGTCTTTCCCCTGGCTTTAAACACCAGTTTTAAGAATAATAAACAACAGTGTGGTGATTGCTGGTGGGAGGGGGTATAAGGGAACTAAGTGGTAATGGGAAAAAAATACAATGACAGTTAAATAGAAATAAATTAATATAAAGAATAATACACATATATGCTACCACCACTAGAGAGAGCAGAAGAAGAAAAAGAAGAGAAAGGGCGGGGGGGGGGGGGAAGAGGAAATAAGAGCAACTAGTATCTGTATAGCCAGCCCTTCTACGTTTTTTCCATCGATTCCTCCTAACAGCCTACTGAAGTCAGTCCTGTCATTTTTATTGCCAATTTACAGATGAGAGAACTGAAATTCAGAGATGTCAAAACATCTCTAAGGTCATACAGTCAGTGCAAACGGACTTCAGATTCTGGATCCTTTAGTCGCGGCACACGTGCTCTGCTGCTGGAGCCCACGGCGGCAAGTCCTGTCCCCTTCTTTGGCACCAGTGTACCCATGGCAGTGGGGGCCACCAGACCCCAGACACAGTGGTCTCCATCTCTTTGCTGCTGGGTCCTTTTCTTGCACACTCTCTATCTGCTATCTTGAGATTTGCCCAACCACCTTTAGCAAACCTAATAAATACTTTCCTTTGTAAGTGACTGACAAGAGAGCAGTTCATACTGCAGTTGAGCCGTGATTCATTCTTTTATTCATTCAGTGAACATTTCTTGAGTTTCTACTCTATGCTAGGCACTGGTCCATGGGCTAGGAATATAGCAGGCGACAATAGGTGGCCCAAGCTTTTGTGGTAGTGGGGAAAATAGAAAATAAGCAATAAATAGATATCCTACTGTCCTGTAGTGGTACGTGCTATGATGAAAAATGATGCCTGGAAGGGTGTGGAGAATGACAGAGGGATGACTTTAAATATTGCCCTGGCTGGTGTAGCTCAGTGGATTGAGTGCTGGCCTGTGGAGCAAAGGGTCACCAGTTTGATTCCTGGTCAGGGCACATACCTGGGTTGCAGGCCGGGTCCTCAGTAGGGGGCACACGAGAGACAACCACACATTGATGTTTCTCTCCCTCTCTTTCTCCTTTCCCCTCTCTCTAAAAATAAATAAATAAATAAAATCTTTTAAAAAATTGTATTCAGGGAAGTCTTCTCTGAGGAGGCAATGTTTGCACAGAACCCTGAGTGGGTAAGGGAGAGTGTTCCAACAGAAGGGCTGGCAGAAGCCATGACACAGGCATTGTCTTGGCTTGTTTAGAAGGAATAGCATGTAGGCAAGGTGGCTGGAGAGCAGTGGCATAAGAAAGCAAGAGTGGGAGGAAAGGATGTTGAAGAGACAGCTAGAGGGCAGATCGTGTAGGGCTGTGTATGTCAGAGTAGGGATCCTGGGTTTTATCCCAAAGGTGATCTGTGGCAGGCATTGGAAGGCTTGGAGCAGGAAGTGATTTGCATGTTAAAAGATAATGTTGTTTGCTTGTACCAGACAGTGTAGAGAGACAAGGAGATGCTGGGGCATCTGCATTTTGTCCATGTGAGAGATATAATAGTTCGGATCAGGTGGTAACCAGGGAGGAGATGAGAAGTGGTTTGAAATGAGATGTTTTTAAAAAGCAGACTCTAACTTTTCTAATGGATTGGGTGCAGGGGATGAGGAGAGGAGAGGAGGCAAGAGTGATTACACGCTTCTAATGACAAGAGAGACAATATGGTCTCACCGTACTGTGACTCTGACCACAGACTATGTTTGAATCCCAGCTCTATTTACCAGCTCTAAGATCGTGCACACGTCAGTTACCTCCATTTTCAGATCTGTATAATGGGGACAGTAAGAGTACCTACACTGCGGGTAGTTCTGAGGATTTAACACACAACAGTGCCTAGCACTTTACCATCATTTTTACTATTAATATAATCATGTAAATATTTACAATCATTTTCTTAAGGGAAGTGTTAGGTCAAAGGTTACACACATTTTTAAGCTTTGAAAATTACCCAGTTGCTTATCTGGAATGATAATATCAATGTGTTTTTACCAATTATGAGATGCAAAGAAGGAAATTCTTTAAAAATTACTGGTACATTAACAGTTCAGGTTTAATCTGTAAGACTCCTCAGTCTTCCCTTCTTGCCCCAGTCAGAGAAGGAGCATTTGCTTGGCTCGGCATGACTTGAGCTTGCTTAAATTGTTCTAATCACGTTTCTGTTCTCCTTCCAAAATTACTATATTAACATATGTATTAATTAATATAATATAACGTGACTGACATAGTACAGTACTAACATAATGGAAATGTAACTAATTATTAACATGTTTTTATTACACAGTGTGTGCACGTTTGCAGGAGAGTAAGAGCATGCGAGAGAGACCTGTGGGTTGGTGTGTGTGTATTAGAACTGAAGGAGGAATCCAAACACCTCTGAGTTGTCATCTTTAATTCTAAATGAGCACTGTACTGATGCTGTGCTTTATTTAAAGAGAGGAAGAGAAATTGATTTAATAACCTGTCATATTATACAACATAAAAAGAACTTGGGAAGAAAAAGCACTCTGATATTCTTAGTGGGAAGAAAAATATTATGACAGCTCCATGGAGAAATCTTTGTGCAGAGAGAACTAGTAGAAATTATGGTGATAAGTGGAAGATCTTAGAAAAATAGACTGCTTCTGTGGGATAAATTTGACCACTATGCAACAGAGCTCTACATTATAGAAGGAAATTCCCCTTTATTACACAATAGGCGTAAGAAAATGGAAACTCCAATTATTCTTTTTTTTTTAAATTTCTTAAAAATAATTTATTTCATCATTTCCTCTAGAGGTTTTTAAAATATTCTATTTAACTGAGGTGGGACAGAATACAAGTTATCATAATGTGATAGAATTGTAAAATTTAACCAAGAGAGTTTAATATCTTGGTGTTCAACTCTGGCATCCTGGAAAAGTCAGTTTATACGTTAGGGAGCAAATAAAGTTAGGTAATAATACCCTCCAGCCACCAGGAAGACACCTGTGGTTGAATAAGTTGGGTTTATTGCTTATTGCCACAAGGAGAACACTCTTCATGGTGAGCTATGGGGCATCTTAGTAGGAGAGATAAAGAAAGGACTTACAGAATGCAGGCTTTCGTTGGGTGTTTTTAGGAGAATTGAAGGAAGGACTGCTTTATTCTGGATAGGATGGTTTCAGGAATCCAGGACAATTCTGTAATTGGGCCCCTTAATAGATCATATCTAGGAGGGAAGGATAGACCCAGGTTAAAGCTGTAGTGGGGGAAAGAAGCAGCAGTCACTCATTTTAACCAGGATGAGGGATGTTTAGTTGTGTGTGTGTGTGTGTGTGTGTGTGATTTGGACAGTGTTCATGTTTTTGTTTGGTTCAAGCATGATGATGGATAAGTCTAGTTTTTGACTTGCTCCTTCATGGGCACACAGCGGCCTTGGGCTGTGCTGGTGTTCTAATGAAATTTCTGTTTTGTTCAACAAAACATGTATGTTTTGTGCTGTATGTGCCAGGCCAGCTCCTAGCAACACTGAGGCCTCGCTGACAGCACCAGGTCAGCCCATCAAGCCACCTCCCAGCTGTCAGGGGCTTCAGCAATCATAACAAGTCTTGAATCTAAACCTTTTATTTCTCAATTATTATTATCCAAAGAATGATATTTATGATACTCAATGTATGTGGATTGTATAAGTTATTTTTTCTTTTTCAACTTAACCTCGTATCTCCCTTCTTCCTAGCTTCCTGATCAGTTAGAGGGAAAATTCCCAGCAGCTCTTTTGAAGACTTCCAAGTTTCTGCTCACCTCTTCTGTAGGAATCTCCTTAAGAAATACCTTGAGTCACAAGAGATGTGGACAGGAGAATTTTTTTTAAAGATGAGATAGATGGTTTAATTTCTGTACCATTTATTAAGCCAGCTCCTTGTGTTTTGAGGAAAATTGTTTTCCAGAAGTTTCATTTTATAAGTATTACCTGGTCCCTGGCATTCACTGAATAAAGGGTGATCGAGTATTTACCGTAATGCCATGCACCCTCCTTGCCGCTGCGTATGAGAAGGGGCAATTATGGTCCCTGCCTTCATGAGGCTCATGTTCCTCAAGGGACAGAAAGCTTTGTGATCCAACATATTCTTTAAAAGTTTGAAAGAGTCAGAGGACAGTATTTTCAACTCTAGGTTTGGAAGAGATGCCAGGTAAGGTTTTATAGAGAAGCAGTTGCTTGAACTAGATCTTAGGTGATGAGTCTGCCAGGTAAACAAGGTAGGGAATAACATTGTTTAAAAAGGGAAAGTTGTTCAATGTACAAAAGGATTGACTTCAACAGGAAAAGATGACCCTTTCCTATGACCAAACCTTGATAATTGTGACAGTAAGGTTCTTGAAAGGACCTTATGACATCTTTTTGGCTAGAGCTCTGCCTAAACCATGCCCACAGGAGAGAACATCTCTTCTATTTTTAAAGACCTTTGGAGAAGGGGAATCCACAGTCATCCTAGGAGGTCGAGGAGTTTTAAATCACACAGCCTTATTAGCACAGATGGTGTTCAACAGCTCTCAGTGGGGAGAGGAAGGAACATCTCAGGAGGGAAAAGGGACCAGTTTTGAGGGCTTAATCTTTTGCATAGAGAATAACCCTGATACAGCCTTGAACTTGAATCACGTTGCTGATGCCTTGGCCTTTTCCCATGAATATAATACAAGAGACTGGATATGGTAATGTCAGATGAAACAGTTGACTTCTTTTACATCATGAGGTCTTGGGGAGGGATGGGAAAGCTTAAGAAAAAACTCACTAATGGAATAGATTTATGTTAGTCGCAAGGTTTCAGCCTTACATACATCCGTATTTATACACTCTCCTACAGTGTTCCATGCTTATTTCACTCCACCTAATCATATTTTTGCCTCTTAGATAATACACCCACTGTGTTGCTTGTGGTCACTGACAAACTCTAACACTCTGAATCTATCTGTATTTTTTAATTAATACACACACATATACTTTCATACTTTTACTTAACTGTGGTTAGTGCGCTTACCAAAGGAAACTAATATCAAGCAATCAAACAGCTGTCCTGGTAGGTGTGGCTGAGTTGGTTTGAACATCGTCCCATAAATTAAAGAGTCATGGATTCAATTTCGGGTCAGGACACAGGCCTAGGCTGCAGGTTCAGTGCCCTGTTAGGATGTATGAGGGGCAACTGATCAATGTTTTTCTCTCACATTGATGTTTCTCTCCCTCCCTTTCCCTCTTTCTGAAATCAATAAGCATGTTCTTGGATGAAGATTTTTTAAAAAGTGAAACAGTAGGAGATAGCCTCCATTACACTTTTTTTAAAAATTAGATTTTATTTATTTTTAGACAGAGGAAGGGAAGAAGAAAGAAGGAGAGAAATATCAATGTGTGGTTTCCACTCGTGCCCCCTACTGGGGCATGTGCCCTGACTTGGAATCGAACTGGTGACCCTTTGCTTCCCAGCCCATGCTCAATCCACTGAGCTACACCAGCTAGGGCTCAGTTACACTTTTGATGAATTCTTTCAGAACAAACAAATCAATTTCCTAGGTGTTCTTTATTCAGGAATGTAGAGTGGGGCAAGGTAAAATCCATGAGATCGAGATTTTTGTCTGTCTTTCTCAACACTGAATCTCTAGCTCCTAGAACAGTGTCTGGTACCCGGAAGGCAGTAAACAAATACTTGAATGTATAGACAGAAGAGGTTTCCTCTTGCTTGTAGAGATTATTGATGTTTCATTGGTGCTGAATTTCATAATTTGGAAGTTCTTCTATAGAGATCAGTGTCCCCTGTCTAGTTGTAGCACATCTGTTGTTAGTGGAACATCTTATTTCTTGATAGCAAATGGATTAAGGATATGTCTTCTTGTTATTTGAATCATGTAATTAGTGTGGAATTTTGTTTAAGGGTGTCTTTGGAGGAATGCCCTCTGATAATTATTTTCGGTAATCTTTTAACTTTACAAATCATGAGTGTAGAGCTTAAGAAACTTTCCAAAATGAACCCAACTCTAAAACCTGCATCCAGATTAAGAAACAGAACACCAACAGCACCTCAGGGCCCCTCTTGAGCCTCCTTCTGTTTACTGCCCCTCAGCCTCTGTCAAGAGTAAACACTAACCTGCCTAACGGCACTGACTGCTTTGGCCTTCTTGATTTTATACAGAGAGAACAGGTTCTCTTTAGTGGCAGGCTTCTTTCATTTAGCTTTTTAGTTGTGAGATGCCTGGTATCACTTATAGTCTGGTGCGTTCATTCTCTTTGCTGTGTACTGTTCTGTTGTATGGATTTTCCACAATTAGTTTGTCCATTCAGCTGCTGGTAGACATTTGGGTTGTTTTCAGTATAGGCCTATTATGAATAATGCTGCTATGACCATTCTTATAGAAGATTTGTGGTGAGGATATGGATGTATTGCTTTGAATAAATACCTAGGAGTATGATTTCTGGGTTGAGGGTGAATATACATTTAGATTTAGTAGATGTTTCTAAAGAGTTTTCTCAAATGGCTGCACCAACGTACATCCCCATCAGTAGTGTACGAGAGTGCTGATTGCTCCGTGTCTTTCCTAGCATTGGATAGCACCTATTTTTTTCATTGCAGCTATTCTGGTAGGTATGTAGTATCTCATTGGTGTTTTAACCCGCGTATGCCTGATGAATAAGAAGGTGAGCACTTGTATGTATTTGTTGGGCATTTGGATATTCTATTTTGCAAAATGCCTCTGTGTGATACACATTTGTTAGCTGTGTCTCTATTCTGCATAGATGTCTCCAACCCCATCAGTTGCTCTTGTTTTAATCTATTTCTGATTCACTTCTACAGCAGTTATTATTGCAAGAATCAGGGTAATTCTTAGCTTTTACAGTCAGTTTTGCCACCACTCTTTTATTGTGGGAATTTACACTGTTAAAGTTATCACACACATTGTTGATATTTATATTGTTGCTAATCTTTTTATTCAAAATGGTATTCTTGACTCATAATTTTTTAACCAATATTAACTTCCAGGGCAGAGAGAGCACACCCCCTGTCTGTCTTGGTGAAGTTGTACAACAGTTGGCTACCATCAGCTTGGAAGTACCAATTATAAATATCTTCATGTTGCTGGTTCTTTTTTTTTTTTTTTACCCTTCCTGATTTATCCAGGGACCAGTTTTTTTAAATAGATTTTATTTATTGGTTTTTAGAGAGAGGGGGAGGGAGGGAGAAAGAGAAGCAGAAAAACATCAATGTGAGAGAAACGTGGATTGATTGCCTCTCACATGCCCCCAACCAGGGACCTGGCCCACAACCCAGGCATGCGCCCCCCTTACCAATTGAACCTTTCAGTTTGCAGAACGATGCCCAACCCACTGAGCCACACCACTCAGAGCTAGGGACCAGTCTTGATTTCTCCAATATTTCTTCCTTCTTTCATTCCTCTTCACATTTCCTTTTCCTTCACTCTCAGAAATTTTTTCCTGGACTACTAAGGTAGCTTAATGATGGGTCTCCCAACCTACAATCTTTTCCCACCCCTACACTCTTACCATTGCAGAGGGCACTCAGTGAATGCTTGGTTTTTCCTGGGAGGTGGTTATTGAAATGCCATTGTACCTCTTCTTCTCCAGGCGGAACGATCCCACATCCCCAGAGGGCTGCTCCCGGCTCTTCTCTAACATGGCTCAGTGTGATGTCTGCTACCATAAGTCAAATGACTTCTAAATAGGAACCTTCTGGTAGCACCATTATTAATTAACACCCTTTCTCAGAATATCTGAAAGAAGCTAGTTGGGAGAACAATGTGCTCCCAGCACAACTGATGAAGTTTGGAAGTTGGCTGCTTTAAAGATAGATAGATAGATAGATAGATAGATAGATAGATAGATAGATAGATAGATAGGAAGTTGGCTGCTTTAAAGATAGATAGATAGACAGACAGACAGATAATAGAAAGAAATATAGATAGAGTGAGCAGCCCTTGCTTGTTAAGTGTTTATGAGGAGTTTATGGAACTTCTCTCTTTGTTGTTCCTTCTTCCTATACCTACTTGTCTTTCAACGACTACACTATGCCCTGTTCATGCCTGATTATTAGTAGCGAAAGCCCCATACATACCACCAATTTATGCAAAGACTGCCTTTGCTGACAAAACCAGTTGCTCCTTGAGGGTAGGGACCAAGTCTTATTTAACCCTTTAAGCTCTGTAATTATAGTACAGGGCAGGGCACATAGTAGATGCTCAGTAAATATTTAATGACTGAGTGGATGAACCACTTATTAGTAAGGAATGCTATTTTGCCCACATTGGGTAAGGCAGCCATGTGGGACCTACAATGACATCGTGTTGTGTTCCCACTGAGATGCTCCTAGGCAGCTGTCCCTATTGTTCACTGTGCTGAGGATATTCTTCCCGTCGCTGTTGTCACTGAGACATCTCCTGCTCGTTGTGGGTAGACCTTGGCCTAACTGTCCTTTCCTGAGGAAGTTCCCCTAGCCTCCTCCAGCCTTTAGTCTCCCTTCCCTTCTTGCTAAGTTAAGGCCTCTTCTATATGCTTCCTTATATTTTTCACATTATAGGAAATGCCATATTTTGCTATTTGCTTATTAATTATCTATGTTTGCCTTCAAACTATATGACCCAGGAGAGACAGGTCCATATATATCTTGCTTTCATTGTATTCTCAATACCATACCAAGTTCCTGGTATACTGTAGACTCTGAATAAAAGTATATGAGTGATTAATGAAAACAGGATCCTTTCCTGCGAGTCTTGGAATAGTTGTCTCTTCCCCTTTCCTTCCTCCACCAAAGAATTATATCATCTATATACTTACTATTGTGCTGTGAAAAAATAAAAGAGCAAGAACATGCAACACATTCAATATATTCCACAAAAACCCAGCCACATCTTTTATTTATGCTTTGCTTTTGCCTAAAAATATTTCAGTACTGTAAAATATGCAGAAATAGAGGATACAAGGCCCGCAAGTTCTCCTACAATTGAAAAGCTGAGCTGACTAATGGACTTTGGTTGCCTCTACCGTGCATTGTGAATGGGCTCTCCCAGCTGTTCCAAGCATCGTAGGTGCCATCCATCTTCATCTTAGAGGAGACTGTGTTTACTGTGAGAAACATTGAGGAACTTTATTTTAAAAATGGCCAAATGAGTGAATAGTCCTAGTATAACTGATGCTGGAATAATATTTCCTGCTCTTCCAGCTTCAGCTGCGACGGGCTGTCAGAGCAGAGCACTACATGGGAGGCTGGCAAGGAGAAATTCATGGTCTCACTGAGCACAGGCAGAATCGAGGCTGACTTCCCCGCCCCTTCGCTTTCGGGAAGTGATAAGATTTATCCAAGTGCTTGTTTTAGGTCTGGGCTGGTGTGGAGGGGCTAGAGATGGGAGGGGAAGTAAACACTTCTTTGTTTACTTCCTGAAAAATTCCACTTGAATCCTTGGCTTAGTTCTCAAAAGCCTTTAAAATGTACCCTTACAGCAGCTCTGGTAAGGGGTGCCTGTGTGTGTCAGTCATTTACCTACTATTTCCGATCCTGCATTCTCATTTCCTCCTAGTCCTAAGACACTTTGAGGAGAGTAAGAGTCCTTCCTAGAGGTGGTACCCAGTATTTCCAATGTAATTCTTGAGAGGCAGTTGTCCCCTTTAACTTGCTGTAGGGCTGTCTTTTCACGTGGAGTGCAACATGAGCTGCTTCTGAGATGTTCTGCTCTGGGATGAATTCCATTTTACAGGGTTTGTATTTCAGCTCACATCTGCTAATGGTTGCTTTTATCTATTTAGAGGGAAGTAGGAAGTGCACTGGACCTAGGTGTCAAAATTGCCGTGTGTTCAAATGTCAGCCCTATTGGAGCTGGGCTAAATCTGTGAAGTAAAACGAATAATTCCTGCCCTTATACCAGTTAGGACTTATTTGGGCTGCAAGGGGAGTAAATAAAAACGTTAGTTATTGAAACAAAGCAGAAGTTTATTTTCATCGCATATTAATGGTTGCATATTAAAGAGCCTGCTAAAGCAGATTGATGGAACCATCAGGAACCCAGGTGCTTTGTCCTGTTGCTTTTCCATCCCCCACGTGGAGTTTCTGGCCCTAGAGGTTGCTTGCACTCCACCAACCAATCTACATTTCAGCCAAGGAAGCAGAAAAGAGGAAACAGGTGCATGGCCACTTCTTTTTAAGGGTGTTTTCTAGAAATTACAACACTGCCTTTGCCGGAAATGTGTCCTGCCTTGCCGTGGGGAAGGCTGGGAAAGGCAGCCTTTTACTTCAGGGGTTCTTGGGCTACAATAAAGGACAGGAAGAATGGATGTGTGTGTGGGGGCAATTACAAGTCTGCTGCCCTGAGGGTAAATCCTCATATTATGAGGATTAAGTGATACACATGCATTTTTTAAACTGTTAAGTCCTGTATCCTTGACAGATTTTAGTTTAAAAATATTGTTAGTACTGTTTGTGTGTGGTAGGGATTCAGAAAAATTAAGACAAAGGAATTGAGTTGTCCATTTCTTAAGAGAGCAGTTGTTAGGTAAGATTTCATTCTAGAGAGTTACTGTTGTGATCTGTTTTATGAAGGATTGTTAAAAGGAAAACATCATTCATTATTCATCCACATAGAGGATGAAGGGAACTGAGAGATAGATGGTCCATCTCTTTCATTTTATAGATGAGGAAATGAGGCCCAGAAACAGGGGCGTTATTCTTCAAGGTCATAATGCCGATTAGTGGCAGAGCCAGAATAAAACCCAGGATCCCTGACAGAATAATCAATATTTCACCCATGTTTCTACCTTCCCCAAATGAAAATCAACTGTAAAATGAGAGGTGATTAAATTAGCAGGGGAAGTTGTGGTAGAAAAGTTGCTAGAATTTTCTGAGACTGTAAGGGACTGGCATTTGCACGGATGAGTTGATCTCTTAAGGTGACCTCAACCTCGGGTTTTCCTGTTGGCAGGAGTTCAAGTTCACAGGGATTCATGCAATATTGTCCCTGTTTCTTTTTCTTAGAGTTGGTATTGGCTACCCTATGTCACACTATGGTTCCATTCTTTTCTCCATCTTGAAATCTGTTTAATGTTTTGCTTGTCCTTTGGTTGCTACATCCCGAATTCAAGGATTCTTAGTTCTCAGCTCCTGGTCCTTTTTTGTCTTCATAGTTTTTGCTGCCCACTCCTGTGACAGATGTGCCCCAAGGGAGGAGAGGTGGGGGGCTCAGTTTCTCCTGAGTGTTACAGCCCTCTTTTCATCTCTTCCCTCACATTAGGAAAACATTTCTATCTTCAGGATGTGACCTTTAGCTTCTTTTATGAACCATGGCAACAAACCCTTAACACACTCCCAGCAGCACCAGCTGCCTTTTGACTTGTCACTTGCATTTCTAAGGCGTGTCACTGACTGGTGGCTGAGGGGTTTGTGCTTTGTGTTTCAAGCTCGCTGTTTTGTTGTACTGCTGGGTGGGGTCTTGTTCCAGTTTTGTCCTTTTCTTTATTCTTTTCTTTCCCTCTTTAATTTAAGATGACTTTGACTCTTTTTGTCCCAGCGATCTGTTTTCTGCTGTGTCAGGAGCCGTAGGCCACTCTCTGTCCCTCATCCTCTCCAGTAGGCCTAATTAACTCATGTGATTTTGCTATGCTAAGTGGGAAACATTCCGTTTACGAAACAGTAATTACCATATGATTCTATCCTCTCTCTATGTTATCCAGTCTTATTACATGTCACTTGTTTCTCCTTCGGACCTGGGTTTTTAAACCTGCATCTATGTGGCAGAAATTCCTAGTTATTTAATGTCTATTCTCTCTTTCACTAACAGAACTTTGCTTTGGAGCAGTGTAAGAGAAGCATAATTGCTAATCATAATTTGCTTTCTGTGCCATGAATTTTTAATTATGATAAAAGTCAAAATTTAGATTAGTTTATACTTCTACTGCTCTGAAATTATTTTTTTTGTGTCTGTATTTTGCTTCCCTCAGCCAAGACTCTACACTCTGAATGGAAGCATGTCTTTTATTTACACATCTCTATTATCTCATTATAATGTCTTACACAGTGACCATTGTGCTATGACCAATATAGTGATAAAAATTGGAAGAGATTAATAAATATGAGTGTGATTAAAAAATTATAATTTCTAGCCTCCCTTTCAAATAAGGGTGGCCATGTAATAGTATTGCCCCCCAAAACATGTAACTATGAGGTGGGACCCCCAAAAATCAAAATTATCTTCTGGAGGGCAGGCCCCTTGTAATACAGGCTTCCCCCATTAGGTGAGTGTTCTAGGAATCCACCTGTGTCAGTGTACCAACTGGCATTGTTGTGAGAAGCTGTGTTCAGCTTCAGTGAATTTTTTTGAAGACTCTCAATACACGGGATTTATGAGCGCACCGGCCCACACTGCATTGAGTGTTCAGCAGTTTTTGACTCAAAACAGCATAACCCCCATATCCCACCCTCCCTATTCAACTGATCTCATGGCAAGTGACTTTTTTTTGTTTCCCTGGATGAAAAAAGTTCTCACAGGGTAACATCTTGCTGATGTGGAAGAAGTGAAACAAAAAATAGCAGATGCACTAAAAGGCATCAAACTCGACAAGTTCAAAAACTGTTTTGAGCAGAGGAAAAAAAAGTCTTGATGGATGTATTGCACAGATGGAGAGGACTTTGAAGGTGGATGAAGTTTAAACATGTATGAATGAATGCACATTTTTTATAAATAAATTCCAGGGGTTTTTTGGGGTCCCCCTTCATAGAAGTCTGAGCTGGGGAGTTGTGTAAAAGTTTGACTCCCCATAGATTCCAGCTCCTTATTCTTTGTCCTTCGTCATTTGTGCTCCCTTGAATGTGGACATGACAGATGAAACTGCTACAGCCATTCCCTTTGACCATCGGAGAAAGGCTTAGAGGCCTGAGGAGACCTCAGCTTTAGAGCCCTGGACCACTGAATGAATGCCAGGGATCTCCATTCTCCAGAAATCTTTAGAAAAATAAGAAGAAAAATATAGCCTCTGATGAGTTTGCCTCACTGTTGGGGGGATGCTGCTACTCTCCATTGAATGCAATTGCTCAGGGACCCATTTATAATGAAATGAACTGAGACCCTGTGGTGGACACTGTGACATGCCACCCAGATCACACACAAAGAAGAACTTGTCACCTGGCCACTGGCAGTGCTGTCAACAGGCAATCCTCAGCTGTCAGCCCCTTCAGGCATTACTCAGTTTCAGAGAGCCTTTTCACTCAAGGTGACTCCCTTTCTGGAGGGGCCCACATTCAATCATCAGTTGGGTATATACAGGTCTGGCCATGCTGATCCAACTTGGGACAACTCCAAAGGGTGAGAGCTCCGGTGGGAATGTCAGTGGCTGTCATTGAGACTACATAAGCTTGAGTTATCTCCCTGTTATCCAGTGATTCCCTCCCCATCCTTCCACAGCTACTGGTGCCCAGAGCACTCCTAAATACATACAGACCTCTCTACTAGGTTCTGTCTCTGGGGCTGCTGCTCAGAGAACTGTGAAACCTGCTGAATTGCGCTTCCATCCACGGATGTGTACTGACATCCTAGCCAGTACCTGCCTCTATGCTATGCCTTGATTGGTGGTGGGGAGGTTGGGTTGGGAGCACAAAGATGAATAAGACACAGTCCTTATCAGAAGTAGCTCTGGTCTAGTGAAGGAGTAAGATAGATAAATAAATACTTTTCATTGTGGGTGATGAATTATAGGGGTGATTATATGGGAATATATGGGGCAGATTGAAAAACCTTCTGAGATAATCAGAGAAGCCTCACAGAGAATATGAGATTTTGGAAAATCTTTAAGGATGTGGAGGTGTTTACCGTATAAAGTAGGTGGTGAAGGGCATTAAAAAAAGGAAGAGCATGCATTAAAACATGCAGGAGCTTGAAAAGGTGTGGCATGATTGCAAAAGACAACGGATTTTGGGGTAGAAGGGGAAACAATTGAACTGAAGCCAGAGAGTAGAAGACATGTAAGTCTTTGAGAATTTGTTTGTATCAGAGTAAAAGTTATATGAAAATTTGAGAACTGATGAAAGGCCAACTTATGGTCATGTAAAGGCAGATTAGTTAGGGAGAGACCAGAGGTAAGCAAACAGTAAAGAGCCTGTTAGGGTATTCAGGTAACAGATGATAAGAGACTTAACTATGGCAGGGACTGGGGGTACAGAGAAGATGTAACAAATTTAGGAAATTTTGGTGGGAGAGTTGACAGGGCCTGGAGTTTAAATTGACACAGGTAGTAAGAAAGGAAGGAATCAAAGCTGACTGAGAATTATGGCCACTGAGATATAGTCACGGTACTCTCAAGAGCCAGGAGAGGGATTATGAGAGATTCAAGGTATCAAAGACATCGGGAAGACAACTTGCAATAAATTTCTAACCTATGGAACCATCCTTGGGTTGCAAATACAGGTTTCTAATACACCGAGGTATTTATACTACTTGAAGCTATATACTTGAGTGATATTATCCAAAGGGAGGATGTAGAATATAAGAAAAAATTGGCAAAGAACAAAGCCCCCAGGAAACAGCTGTTGTGTTTAGTAGAACTTAAATAAATACTGCTGAAGTGAGCAGAGTGGCAGTGACTAAGTATTTGTATCCCCACTCCCTTCATTAACATGCAGCGTCACTCCCTCTTTCACTGTTCTAGAAAACTCTAGAATAGTGTGCAGGCTTTATCTCTTAGTGTACTCACTAGTCAAAAGCTTGTTTATTTTCTATGCCTTGGAACTCTCTTTATCATATTGGAGGGAAAGTAGCGTTCTCTCAAATTCTAACATCTTATTTTCCTTTTAACAAGATGGGGTGTCCCAAACTTTGGGTCACAAGAAGTAGCTGGCTTTCAGGGAAAGCAGAGGGAATTTTGCAACTCCAGTTTCTGAGTTCTTGAATCAGAAGAGTTTTCTGCAGTAAAATCAAACTCAGGTCTGAGCACCTAACCTATGAAATTCTTTGAAAGCAAGAACTGTCTGATTTGTCTTTGAAAGTCTTGGTGAGGAAGAAACACAATGACTTTGTGTTGAACTGAATCAGGTGGAACTGAACTAAGCCAGTAAGAATCCCTTCAATGAACTGATGTATTACTATTATTACCAGGCTCCCAATGTGGAGTTTTCTGCAAAGATGGGTAGAGGACTAAGATGAAGGTAAATATTAATATATTTGTGATTGTACTCAACAATAAAACCTCAACTCCCTTCTGTATGAGGTGTGGTGCCTTAGTACATTCAGGCTGCTATAACAGAGTACCATAGACTGAGTGGCTTTTCAACAACACAGATCTATTTCTCACAGTTCTAAAGGCTGGGGATTCCAAGATTAAGGTGCCAGCACATTTGGTGCTTGGTGACAACCTACTTTCTTGTTCACAAACAGCATCCTCTCACTGTGTCCTCACATGGAAGAAGGGGCAAGGGAGCTCTTTGGGAGTCTCCTTAGCAGGAGCATTAATTCCATTCATGAGGACTCTGCCTTCATAACCTAATCACCTCCAAAGGTCCCGCCTCCAAATACCATCACACTGGGGATTCGGTTTAACGTGTGGATTTAGGGGAGACACAAACATTCGATCCATAGCAGGTGGATACAAATGCTCAAAGTCAGGGGTGGCAGGATGTAGCTGACATGGGGTTTGTATATTGAAACTAGATGCTTAAGGGAGTAGCATTTGCATTGTTGGACAGGGTTCTTTCTCCTCAGGTATTAAAGGCAAACTCATGAAACAGGTGTTATTCATTCAAAGACAGACTCACCTGTCATTTGTTTCTTCTGTATGCTAAGCACTGTGGTTTATTTTTGTTGTTGTTTTGCATTGCTTGGCACATAGTGGGTACTAGTTATTTTATATTTCTAGCATCTTCTGTAACATAAGCAATATAACTCCCATTTACAAATGAAGAAACTAAGATTCTTTGGTTTGACAGACTTAGTCACACAATCTACATCTTTCATACTTAGATCTACTTGACTGAAAGTCATACACTTTTTAAAACATGTACACAGTGTTTCCAATAACCCTTCATTCAAAATGTGCACAGAGCTTCAATCAAGGGAAGTAAATACAATTTTCAGGTGCCTTTATTTCTCTTAGTGTATTATCCATCCCAGGGACAAGAAATACTAGGGAATATGCAGACTTTATCTTACTCAACTGTGCTTTGTTTCCTATCCTGTCATTTCTTTTAGTGTTTTATAGCAATAATGAAAATGAGCTCAATTAGTTTTTGACTTCTTTATACCTCCGCCCTCCTCTCCTTGAGTTCTGTACAACCAAAAATCCTCAGTTAATTTTCGAACTGTTTCCAAAGCAGTTGTCATTATAATTTAGTAACACTTAAATTTGTAAGGCTGTGCTTAAAAACTACTAGCTCTGGAGGATTGGCTCTTTATTTTGACTGTTTGTATCTCCCAAACATAACTTCCGAGGTGTTTGTTTTCATGCTTTGTTGTGTGATGTGCCAACACAACTGGGCAGACACAGGAGGTCTAACTGATGACAAACAGTTAAGAACCCAAGTGCCTTAGCTTGTCTAAGTGACTTGGGGGTTGTCATATTCTGAGTTCATGAGAAATAGATGGAGTCCAGGAGGTTAGTGATTTGAGATAAAGAAAATAAATGAGGGAGATAATTACTGAATGATAAAGTGTGGAGTGATGGGGTCATTCTGTGGATAGATGTGCAGTATTTTCTGTTTTAATTAGGTTCTGGCCTAGGTTCTATTGGATCAGAATCATTACAATTTCTTTAACCAGAGTCATTACTTCTCTGCATCTTTGTCCACTAGCCTCTCATCCAAGTTTTGACTTTTGATGTAAGGTTCTTGAGAAACTAAAGAAGCCTGACAACACCAGAATCACAGACTGAATCCAGGGACCACCTGCAATATGAACAGGATGGAGTTCAGAGGTTGGCAACACCAGCTGCTTATGCGAGTCGCCTGGACAGCATTAGCTCTCAATCCTGGCTACACATTCAAATCACCTTTTAAAAGTAGTGAGACCTGAGGTTCACCTCTGTTGATTCTGCTTTTATGGAATGTGGCCTGGGTAATTGAATATCCCATGGTGCAGCTTGAGAACCACTCAGGCAGAGGTTGAGAACCACTGAGATATATGCTAAATTTTGGGGAAAATAATATGGAAGAGAGTCAAAAGCAAAGGCTAGCTTGGGTTGCAAATGTAGCCAAAGGAAGTCAACTGCAGGTGGTTTCCGGTGATGGTACTGGGTGGAGCAGAGCATCCTGAGGACTATTGCCGTGCCAGCAGATGCGGGGCAGACAAAATAAGGATCCACGCTGGGATTTGTGATGGGCTTTGTTGGGGTTCTTTATGGATTATTATTTAATTATTTATAAATTATTATTTAAACTAAACATTTTTGAAAATGAAAAGGAGTGCTATCATAATTACATTGAAAGAACAGGCATGAACCAAGATTATCTTGGAAATTTGGGGATGTATGGTCACCTCAGCATGGGTCTCATTCATGACTTCTGGTGCTAAGAGCGTCTTTATAAGTATGTACAATTGAAAGTTGCTTTTGACCTTTGATAATATCGTCACCCCAGCTCCACCAGCATTTCTAGACAGTGGTTCTCAACCTTAGCTGCACATTAGCATCACTTAGAACTTCTAAAAATACTGGTTCCTCCTCCTCAAGAAATTCAGATTTTGGTCAGAAGAATGCAGGCATGGCTATTCCCCTTTTAAAGCTTTCTAAGTGATTCTGATTTGCTGCCATGGCTAAGAAGCCCTGCTTAAGAAGAAAGGAGCTGCTGGAATGCCATGTGTTTGCATCCCTTTGTGGAGGATTGACTGACAGGTGACAGCATTATAAAGATTGGTCGTGGTCTTTTGTGTAATGAGTCTTGTTGCTCCTATGGCTACAACTCCTGGATGTGTTTTGTCCCATTTGCTGTTAAAACTATGTGACCATTATGTAATTTGAGGATTTACGGTCTTTAGGTTGCTGTGGCCTTATGAAGACTTTGGCACTGATTATTTCCAAATGTTTCACTGATATGATGGCGTTCAAAGGAGAACATGTCTTAAATCCCTTTTATAAAACTTTTAGAATACCATGATAATTCCCTAGGATGCCCACTTATAAAAGGGTCTTCAGGAATGACAAGGGACAAAAAGCACCTCCCTTTGTGTTTTTAGTACTTATTAAATACTGCCTCTTTGTAAACATATCCACTTTTGTTTGTTTGTTAGTTTTAACCCAAGGCTCTCTGCAGATAATTAGAGCTCATCTGTCCTCTTGTCTTTTACCTTGGGGTGACTTGATTTTTGAGCAGAAGCTCGTTATAGTCCATCAGAGGAGGGGGCATCATAAAAGAGAAAGGAAACTCAATTGCTTCTTTCTTTAATGGATCTGGTGATAAGGTTGAATGGGAGGAGGATATAAACCTTGGGTTGAAATGGTGCTTTTACATTATCTGTGTGATGCAGTTCATTCATCTTTTCCACTCCTTGCATTCTCAGAACAAATCAGGGTCAAACCTTTCATTCTCTTGGGTTTGAGAATTTAAAAGAAGTTTGAGGATGTAATTGTGTGAATTAAATTACAAGATGTGAACGGTTGATATTTGAAAATTAATAAAAATTCTTGAAGAAATGGGTATAGCTGTTCTAAAAAGTTGAGTTGTCAAGTAAAGAGACTTACTTGGGTAATCTGGAGAACTTACTCCCCTCCAAACACCCGTGTCGTAGTATTTATGTGGGCTACATCTGGTATGAGGTGTTTTTTTCTCTTTATTTTTTTTAACCACGTAGCACCTGCTTGAAATTGCTTGTATTGTTAGTAGAAATTAGGGTTGTATTAGATTTAGATTTAGATTTTTCTGTGGATTCTACAAGAGTTAGTTGAGGACTATAACTGATTGAGTGGCAGAGAGGTTGCAAGATGAAGAGGCAACGAGGACTGGAAGAGGGTTTCCTTCTGATGTTCCACAGAGGTTTTCTTTCACTGAACCTTTCCCGAGAAAGTAAGAGCCACAGAGCACATTCTGTCCTGAGGCCAACCAGCACCAATTCTATACAACTATAGAGTGTCATATCTAAGGCCTCAGAGGATTTCTAGTCACCCAACTGCTTTCTGCAAAATGAAGAAAATAAGGCACAGAGAGACAGAAATGTTCCCAAGGCCAAGCTAATTCAGTCTTCTAGTTCCCAGTTTATTGCCCTTTTCACTGCATCTCACTGCCCACCCCAGGGCTCCTGGCGCAGGTTTTGTAAACTCTACAAACAAGGAAATACTTCTCATCAAACAGAGAGGGATTGAATTGCTGCTAGAAGACCTATTTTTTCCATTTTATGCCCGAGTTATATTACAGAATTCTACATAGGATTTTTAAGATAGAGAAAGAAACCACAGTTAATTTTGCTACTAAAAATATAAAATATCCATGGGCCTACAAGGGTCAGTTTCATGGAATGCAGTTTTGAAACCTTAGAATTTGTCACTAAAATGGGCACCAAGTTATCTGTCAGTAGGTTTTTCTTTAAAGAGCATGGGAAGGAACACGTGAATGGAAGAATGTGACAATCTTCATTTCTCTCGTTGTATAATCTGTGAGGGCAAAGATTTGACATCCACTTCCAGGTGCAATATACACATGGTCTAGGCCAGGGGAGGCCACCATGTTTTGTAAACAGAAATAATTGACAAAAAACCATTCCATGTTATTCCACTGAGTGAGCAGACCAAGTCTCCAGAGAGTTCAAATCCCAACTTTTCCATCTATTAGCTGTGTGAAATCTCATGCTTTCTGTACTATATTTTGCTCATCTGTAAAATGGGGACAATAACCTCTATTTCATGGGATATGAAATGTTCTAAGGCATGCAGATCCTTAGAGCAATATCTGGTACATAAAAGTATTTAATAAATATTAACAATTATTATCAACCAAGAAAGATAATGCCTGGAAAATCCTTTTGTTGACATCTTCTCTAAGGTCTTATCATTTCTCAGTAGGTTTTCCTTTCTACCTCCCATGATTTTCATTCACATGTGTGTTGTTTTCCTCTTCCAATAACTTAGTGCAGCAATTGCATGTGACCATCCCATTGAGCTATTGCCTGTATTCATTCTATACAACCATAGAATGTTAGAGCTGGAAGAAATCTACAGAATGTTTAGAATGTAGTGCCTTTTATTTTCTGGCTCATTCATAATGGCACTTTGGAATACTGTGTTTTTTGTAAAACATCTTAATGTGGATAGCATGATGCATGATCATTATGAAAGAGACAATTATATAGAAACTGTGTAAAGGGAGATGTTTGTCCTTAAAGGTTCTGCACATAGTGGGTGCCCCAGAGATATTTTCTGAATTGAATTGACTTTATGGATAAAGCCACATGGTTGATCATTTTCCTCTTATTCATATTAGGTTATGTTATCAAAAGTTCCTGGCCTGTCTTGGAGGAAAGCACAATATATTGGCAAACAGAGGAATGACTCCAAACAAATTACTTATTGGCTTGAATTTCATATATATTCCTGGTTTCAGTGGCGTTTCAGACAGAAAAGAACTCACGGAGAGGCAAATATATGAGACCAAGTGCAGGAAGAAAGTTACAGTAAATTTTATTTTATATGAACTCAATATCTGTTTATTAGAAAAGATCAGCCTTGGCTGTGGGGATAATGATGACAAATATTGCCAGATATATGATGATAGATATAACTGAGCAAAGTCTGGAAGTGAAACGCTTTATAAACAGAGGCCCAAACAAATTCTTCAAAATTAAATGTTTGCAATATTACACACACACACACACACACACACACACACACACACACACACACCCCTCCTCACAAAGCGCAAATGGGAGAACAAATGACTACTTGGATCAAGGCAGAAATTCAGGAACTCATGCTGTACTTAATTGTGCCACTAATAAATGTATGATGGAAAAGGAAATGGATGATTTTGAAAACCATTCAAGTTTTGAAAAAGAAGGTAGGGTTGCAGGAGGTAAAAGATCCTTTTCAAATACCTGAAGCAGCTTTCCCGAAACAAAGGCAGAGTCAACTTTCCCATCAGTGCTGTGAAAGATGGTTCAGTTATTGTAAGTCAGGAGCCAAAAATACCTGCTTGTTCCTAGAAACTGCAGTCTTAGGTACTTGCCCTCTTTATGTCTGCTCATTGGATTCTGCCTCAGTTGGTACAGACCCAGTACCGTCATGGTGATAAGGGGCTAGTTCCAGGACCAAGTCTCCTTGCTTTTGCATAGGCCAGTCTTTGTCCAAATAGGCAATCGTGAGACCTTGTTCAACAAATAGAGCAGTGTGTATTTTCGGGACCAGGGGAAAAAGTCCAGCTACTGTGAAATGGATCAGCTGAGATCAGACCCATCTCTTGCCTATTGGAAACTGAAACCCAGAAAGAGGCTCATCAGAAATGCACTGACATGAAACAAAAGCTGGTTTCTCTTGAATTTTGTTGTATTCCTGATCAAAAGGAATGATGGGAACACTGGTTCTCTGATAGGCTTGTCCAGACCCATGGAAAACATTTGCTTAGAAAAGCACTTTGATGTGTTGTTATGCCTTCGTCACACAAAATTGAAGTTCTTGGATTGAGTGCAATTGTGTTCTTCAAATAAATCTGTCCCAGTTTTCTAGTAATCCTCAAAAGAAGGAGGAGAAAGAAGGAAAGACAGAGGGAGAGAGGGAAGAAAGGAAGTAGGGAGGGGGAGAAAAGAATAAAAGAAAGAGATACATATAGTCTCATCTGAATGATGTTAAATATCTCTTATTTTAGTAAGACAATGGAAAATGTTGATGTCTTACTTTGGATTGGAGTTGAAATGGAATGCACAAATATCTTTCCTAATTAGGATTTGAGAACCACTTGAACCATTTTTAACCCTTTTTTAAAAATTGAAGTAAATCTGCAAATAAAATGAACAGATCTATTCAGTTTGATGTCAACACGTATTTTTTCAATAATTAAATACAGTTATGTAGCAGCCACCCAAAACAATATGTAGAATAGTTTCATCACCCTGGAAAGGAGTGAGAGTGAACATCTTTTCCTTGTTTCTGATGGTAGGGAAAAGTGTTCAATGCTTCATCATTAAATAAGATGTTAACTCTAGGTTTGTTGTAAATGCCCCTTATCACACTCAGGAAGCTCCCTACTATTTCCAGTATTCTGAGAGGTTTTAATATGAATAGGTTTTTTAATTTTGTCAAACAATTTTCTATTTTTAAATTTAAATTTAATTTTTGTTGAACTTATTGGAATGGCAGTGATTAATAAAATTATACAGGTTTCAAGTGTACAACACTGTAACGCATCACTTGTATATTTTTTTGTGTCTTCACCATCCAAAATCAAGTCTCTTTCCATCACCATTTATCCTCCTTTTACCTTCTTCTACCTCCCCCACCTCCCTCTTGTAAGCATCATACTCTCTTCTGTGTCTATGGGGTTTTTGGTTTTATTCTTAATCCCTTCACATTTTCACCCAGCTGCCCAACCCACCTCCCCTCTGAGAGCTGTCAGTCTGTTGTTTGTATCTGAGTTTGATTCTATTTTGCTTGTTTGTTTGTTTATTTTGTTCATTAGATTCCATATATAAGTGAAATCATATGGTGTTTATCTTTCTTTGACTGGCTTATTTCACTTAGCATAATATTTTCCAGGGCATCCATGCTGCTGCAAAAGGTAAGAGTTCCCTACTTTTATGTAGTATTCCATTGTGTAAATGTACCACAGCTTTTTTATCCACTCAAGTACTGATGGGCACTTGGGCTGCTTTGACATATTGGCTGTTATAAACACATAGGGGTGTATATATTCTTTCAAATTAGTGCTTTGGGTTTCTTTGGACATATTTCCAGAAGTGGAATCACTGGGTCATATGGCAGTTTCATTTTATTTTGTGAGGAAACGCCATAATATTTTCCACAGAGGCTATACCAATCTGTATTCCTTCTAACAATACATGAGGGTTTCCTTTCTTCCACATCCTCACCAACACTTGTTTTTTGTTGATATTGATGATAGCTATTCTGACAGGTGTGAGGTGATATCTCACTCTTGTTTATTTCTGGGCTCTCTATTATGTTCCATTGATCTACTATTTGGGGGCCAGTATGATGCTGCTGATTAATGGTCTTGTAGTATAGTTCAGTATCAGGTACCATAATTCCTCCAATTCTGTTCTTCTTAAGATTGCTGTGGCTATTTGGGTTTTTTTAGGTTCCATATCAATTTTTGGATATTTGTTATAGCTCTGTGAAATACACTCTTGGTATCTTGGTAGAGACTGTGTTGAATCTATAGATTGTTTTGGGTAATATGGACATTTTAATGATGTTAATTTTTCCTATCCATGAACATGATATATACTTCCATTAATTTTTATCTTCAGTTTTTTCTTCAGTGTCTTATAATTTTCCAAGTATAGGTCCTTTACATCATTGATTATGTTTATTCCTAGGTATTTTATTTTATTTTATTTTGTTATATTTATTTAATATAATTGTAAGTGGGATTGTTTACTCTTAGTTTCCTTTCTAATAGTTCACGATTGGTGTCTAAAAAGGCAAACATTTTCTGGATATATATTTTTTTACCCTCTACTGAATTTAATTGTCAGTTCTAGTAGTTTTTTGGTGGAATCTTTAGGGTTTTCTATTTACAATATCATGTCATTTTCAAATAAAGACAATTTTACTTATTCCTTTCCAATTTGGATGCCTTTCATTTCTTTTTCTTGTCTGATTGCTGTGGTTAGGACTTCCAGTACTATGTTGAATAAGAGTTGTGAAAGCAGACATCCTGTCTTGTTCCTGATCTTAGGGGAGATGCTTTTCGTTTTTGCCCATTGAATGTGATGTTGACTGCGGGTTTGTGATACATGGCCTTTATTAAGTTGATGTATATTCCCTCTGTTCATACTTTGCTGAGAGTTTTTGTCATAAGTGGGTGCTGGGTTTTCTCAAATGCTTTTTCTTCATCTGTTGATATGATCATGTGATTTTTATCCTTCATTTTGTTCACCAGATTGATACTGGTTCAAACTTGGTGCCAGTGCCGGGTTTGAGGCCACTCAGCAAATGTCCTGTGATATACCAAGTTTAACTGCCACTTGCTAGGTGCTTGTACCCCTGTGTGGTGTTGTAGGGTTTCAGGGAGTCATCAGGATGAGGCCAACAAAGTTTATCAGACTCAAATAGACAAAGATTAGGCCTTGTAAAAGGAGGGCTCTGCACTGGTCAGGCATGCGAGGGAAAATGTTCTTTGTCATAAACTACACAACTCAGTCTGTCCCAGATTCTGACCAGAGCCTGATCTCAGCAGGTGGGGCAACCAGGAGTCAGGATGGTAGGGCTGCTGGGAGCCCAGAGAGTGGGGCTGGCGTATGCCCAGTGAAGGAGAGACACAGGTCAGGTTTACAGGAAGTGGGGAGAATGGACCCTGCCCCAAAGCCACACAACTCAGTTACTGACACACCCTGAGTTTGTCTAGGAAGCTGACTTCTCAGCAGGGCACAAGCTCCACAGTTGAAGGCAGGAGGGAGTCCAAAGGGTGGGGCTGTTGCATTTTCCCAGCCTGATGCCAAGAAAGATGGTGTCTGCGGTGTTAGAGAGGGACTCAGAACAGGGATCCTGGTGGCTTTCTTTTTAGCTCTTTCCTCAGAGACACGAACCCCAGTCTCTCCTAATGTGAATCTAGTCTACTCCACCCTCCCTCCACTGGAGCCCAGAGTAGGTGGCTGGGAATGAAATTTTGTGCATTGTCCCTTTAGGAGGGCACCTGTTTCTCTAGTAGACTCTTGTCTCTCCCTGGCAGCAGAATCCCCACTGATTTTCATAGCCAGATGTCATGTGAGTGCCTCTTCAAAGCTCTGGGGCCCTGGGCTGGGGAGACTGGCATGGGATTGAGTCCTCACACTTCTCAGGCAGAACCTTTGCAGCTGAGATAGCCCTCCAGGATCTCAGCATCCACCCATGGGAGCCAGGCCAGCCCTTTTCACATCTCTGCCCTTCCTACTAGTCTCAATTTGGCTGCTTCTGTAAATCCTTGGTTATGTGACTTCTCTTCGTTTGTTCTATAGAACAATTCAGGTTAATTGTTCTACATTTTAGTTGTAATTCCCATTTGGTCCTGGGATGAAGTGAGTATAACATCCACCTACTCTGCCACCATCTTAGATCTCTCCAGCCAAATAATTTTCTTCCATCTCTTAATGAGTATGTTTTTTTCCTTTATTATGCTAATGTGGTAAATCATATTGATTCATTTTCAAATGTTAAGCCATCCTTGTATCTCTGAAATGAGCCCCCTCCTTGGTTGTGATATATTATCCTTCTTATATATTTCTGGGTTTTATATATTGCTAATGTTGCAGTGGACACACACAGACATCAAAGTAAGTGTGCTGAAAATATTTCAAAAATAAAAGAATTCACGAATAAACAAAAAATACCTATCTTGGTTCTCCTACGTCTCTTTCAAGAGTAGGCTTTGCTTAGCAAAAAGCTCAGGCCTCAAGCCTTCCCTTTGCATAGGTCAGAGTGCCTTCCACTGACGTGTGCTGTCACAGCTGTGCGTGGTGTGCGTGGGTGTCGCTGTGGTGGGTCCATTATCGCTCATGAGTAGGAAGCTCATCCATGAGACTGTGCAGTGATTAGAAGAGAGTTCTGCCTGGGGTCCTAGCCTGGGCTCTGCCACTCCAGGGAATCTTTAGCACCCCACTTTTCCTGCCTGTGACTCTGTTCCCTCATCTGTAAAGTAAGAAGACTCAGTCCCTGAGACCTCTTCTGGGCATAAGATTCAACATGTGTGCAGGTAGCAACTGAATTTCGGGCAGGCCAGGAATAAAAACCAGATCTCCTAGGACCAAACTGCTTGTTTACTCCACAGGAGTGCTGTGCCTTTCTCTTTCTAATAATTACTGTTCCATGCTCTTTGGATGCTTATATTAAAATTGTCCAGTGCTAGGAATGCCTGTTCTCCCTCTCTTCCGTCACCAACTCCTACAAAATGATTCTATAAAGTTTTTTCTACCTAGTCTCTATTAAGGTAAGGATGGAAGTCAAACCCTTATTTTCCTTTTCAGATTTTTAAAAATATAACTGAGGAATAAAATTGTAAGATATTTAAAGTGTACACAAACCCTTTGTAGTGACTTGTTACTCTTTCCATACCTCGGAGCCATTCTGTAGGTATGATTCCTGTCAAGAGGAACGCTCCAGTCTATGCGTTATGTTTGCTCCAGTCCTCATTTATTCAGCTGGTCATCTGTCCTCTCCCCAACTGTTATACAGCTGTTGCTAAGCTCATAGAATACTCTGCAAGTCAGCCTTTGGAGTTTCTAATTGAATTTTTTGTTAAGGAGGGATTAAAAATATTAATTTTTAATTGAATGAGGAATATGCAAATACAGTCTCATTTTTATAATTTCAAAGGTTATAAATAATGCTTAAATCCTCTGAATCACCCACCTTCTTTCCTGGTCATTTCCCCAAAGGTTAGCCATTTGGTGACTTTTCTTATGTATTTACATATATACATACCTGCATAAACATAAAATATAAACATAAATGGCATCATGCAATGCACATTTTTTCAGCATATTCCCTCATTATATTGTTTCAGTAAAATATTAATATTATGAAGGCTTTGCAGTGAATGTTCTTATGCTGTTGTCTTGTACACAAGTGCAAGGAGAGATGGCAGGAAGTTGATTTGCTGCTTCATGGATTATGTGCATATTTAATTATAATAGATTATATTCTAGCAAAGTGGTTAAGAGCATGGGTCCTGGAACCAGACTACTCAGGTTTGAATCCCCGCTCTGCTACTTACTGTCTATGTGATTTGGGGCCGTTTAAGCACTCTGCAAAGTGGGGGTAAGACCTCACAGGATTGTTATGGGGATTAAATGAGATAACACATGTGAAACACTTAAAACGGTACTCAGCCAGAGTGTCTTCCACTACACTGAAGCCAGGGACCACATCTTACTCATGTTGTACCCCCACTACTGTGCTGTACTTGGCACAATGTTCAGCCAGAAAACCCTTGCTGAACACCAAAATGACTGTTCTTCCACATAGACATAGTATCTCCTTGCATGAGATGGAAAGGGGAGTCAGAGTAGGAAACAAATGAATGTACTATATTGAGCAGCCATGCTGGTACACGGCAGGGACCATGCTGGGTATTCTACATTCCTTACCTAATGTAACTGCCCTGTGTGGTCCCGTTATGGATTAAATGATTGTGGCTCAGGGAAGTTAAGTAATTTGTCCAAGGCCACATAGCTATCAAGTTTGAATTCAAATTCAGTGTTGTCTGCTTTTTGATCCAATGAACACTCTCCCATGACAAACTGTGGCTTCTGTTCCTATAGGCACAGTCCCTGTGAAGGAAGATATGTGTTTGCAGGTGTCATATCCCTACATCAAGAATCCTTAGAAAGCACTTTTTAAGAGCAGGCACTACCTTAAGATCTGTTTGACATTAAGCTGATGAAAAGAATTCTGGATTTTAGCAAAAAAACAAACAAACAAACAAAACTTACGTGTTTTAAATTTCAGAAAGATGGAAATGAATTGTACAGAATACTGCAACAAAGTGATAACTCCCAATATTGAGATACCAGTGAAGAATATTGCAAATTTTATACACAATAGAATATAGCTTCTGTACTTGTAATGAAAGTTAGATTTACAGCATCAGATAAAGTATAAGGTACTCCTAGATCTTAATACCTGCACCTAGTACTGTATCAGTTTGCCCTTGATCCAATGATGCTGTGGAACAAATAACCACGAAAATTCAGTGGCACAGAAATGTGACCTAATTTAGTGCAGGAGTCTGTGGGTTGACTGATCACCAGATGATTTATTTATGTTGGGTTCTTCTCGGTTGGGACAGCTCTGTTTCATGAATTCTTCATCCATCGCACATGGTCTATAGTGGTGATGGCACAAGTCCCAAAGAGTGAGAACCATCACACATGGACCTCATAAGGCCTGGACTCAGGGCTAATACACTTTACTTGCACTTCATTCTGTAGCCAGTGAAAGTAACATGGATAAACCCAAAGTCAAGGTGTGGAGAAATATACTCTATATCTTTAGGTTGGGAAACTTCAGAATCACTTGACAGAGGGTGTGGAATCAGGGTAGGTGAGAAATTGGAACCAAAAGTGTAATCCTAAATATCATAGGAGTTCCCCTGAGGATATTATTTGCTCCTCCCTCCACCCTTGGTTGGGCAGTTAAAACAAACAAAAAAAAAGAGGTGCTGGTATCTGTGTTTGTTTCTTTTCTTTTTCTTTTTCCTTCTTTTTGAATCACTGTTCTCATTCCTCTACTGAGGCTGTGATGGAATGCCTGCTTCAGTCCGCCCTCCCCCATGGGCACGTGGAGAGAAGAGTAATTTAAAATGAGTAGGCTGCTTTAGATTTTTCAGAACACCTGCATCTTATTTTAGAAGCAATTGACGCTCTTGGCCTGGTTTGTGCTTGGGCAATTTGGAATGATTAAAGAATTTTACATTTCTCAAGTGTTGCTGTGTTCAGATGAGCCAAATAGAGATTGGGTGCAAATCTTCTTCAGTACTTTTTTTTGAGGTACTTTTAATTACTAATCACCTAATAAAGTAGCTAAAATATGAAGCTCCCAGTGTCCCACTTTGAATTCACAGCAGAACACATTTAAAAGCCTCCCTGGCAAACTCCAACTCATTGTCTTGGTACATTTTCCCTTTGCCCTTCTTATTTTTAACAACAAAAAGTCCTCACCTCTGGGTTTGTTATCTTTGTTCATGTGATCAGGCTTGAAGGAAGTAGCTTAAAACTAATGCTCTCTTAAATGAGAATATCCTGGGATGGGGTTTAGTGGGATGAGATGAAGTAGGGAGAAAAGAAGAGTGGGGGTGGGGGATGGGTTCAAACCCAGAAAACAAGATTGGCCATTGGTAATATCTGCTTCAGATAACCTGGAAATGGTAGTATGATGCAGAGGGAAAATTTTTTTGAATTTTTATTTATGTATGTATTTAAGTTTTTATCTCCTTATCCTCACCCAAGGATACATTTATTGATTTGAGAGAGCGAGGAAGGGAGAGAGAGAGACAGAGATAGAGAGAGAGAGAGAGAGAGAGAGAGAGAGAGAGAGAGAGAGAGAGAGAGAGAGACATTGATATGAGAGAAACATCAATCGGTTGCCTCCCGTATGTATCCTGGCTGGAGATCGAACCCACAACCTAGGTATGTGCCCTGACCAGGGATCAAACCTACACATTTGTGGTATACATAATGATGCTCCAACCAAGCCATCTGGCCAGGGCAACATTTGAATTTTTAAATGAAGCTGTCTTCCAAGGAGGGTGGATTATACTAAATCCAAGTTCCATTGGTTGAGTAGACCAATGGGTTTGGAAAGAAAAGGAGGGTTCAGAAATGTAGCTTGGCCATAGGAACCCGGAAAAGAAGAACTGATCTGCATAAAAGGAAAATATGGAATTCCCAAGACCCTTCTATTCAAAAGTATCATCTTGGAGCAGCAGCATGGGTAACACACAGGAGCTTGTTAGAAATGTAGAATTTTGGGCCTACCCTAGACCTATTGGATCAGATTCTACATAGTGGTAACATCCCCAGATGGTTCACATGAACCTAGAGAAAAAACTACCTTCAAACAGCCGGGATGGAAAGGGTTAAGACTAAAGCCAGAGGGAGAAAAGGGATAGGGAGGAGGTGGTATAGACTAAGGAGTGGGAAGCTGCCTGTGAGAACTTACCAGTGATGGGTGAGCCAGTGGACCATTAAGAACAACGTTGCCTAATGTTCAATTTTAGTTGTTTGCTTTTCTGAAATATAAATCCCTTATCTGTATCACCCCCTACCCTTTAATAAGGTTTGTTCTATGAATCATAATGGCTTGTGAGGGTGTCTGCTTTCTCCTTTGCATGTATGTGTAAATCTCGGGACTGTCTGAGTTTTACAACTGAGTCTAGGTAAGAAAGAACAGAGACAGCACCTGCAGCACAGAAAGGTGATTCAGGACCTGAACTTGACCTATTGGAATTGGAATCTGGGATAAGAGACAACCCAGGAAATGTTGATACAATGAGAATGTTTTAGAATATATTAATATATTTTCCTCTTGTGCATTTGACCCTTGTGACCCCCATATTCAACCAGAAGAAATCTTTACCTCAAGGAATGTCAGGATTATTAAAGCCACAGAGCAATCAGAGTCATTGTGCAACTTGTGATTATCTTGAAGACCATGAGGATTTTTTAAATTGCAAACTCTCCCTTTTACATACCAGGAGTCACAAGAGCCTATCGGGCTCTGATCATAACATTTTATTCTAAACTCTGGTGTAAAAAGATACAGACTATGAACACAGGAAATGCCACATGACAAGAAGTGGACATGGGAGTCTTCAGCTGGGTGAGGACAGAGAGAGTGTAGGATCCAAATCTAAAGTGAGGACTCTAACTCCCATCCCCAAGAATCCAGTTTCTGCATTCCATGGGCTTCAATTCAGGAGATCTGATAAAAAAGAAACCACAGACAGGTTGAGGGAAAAGCTGAAAGGTCTTATACCTGCCCTTGTTTGTAACTCTGTAAAGAAACAGCAGAGATACCTCATGTTGACATGTGATGATCACAGTAGGCTTGAAATAGTGTCATAGAATGTAGAATGAGGACTTGATGCCATTTCCCCCTGAGCCCTACCATACTTTTCTCATAGCCTATGGATCATAAGGAAAGGACCAGACTTCAGGGCTTTCAAGAACTTCCCTGTGAGAGCATAATAACATGGCATGCTTTAGGGGGCAGTACTTAGAGAACATTTCAAATTTCTTTGATGGTTATTGGACCATTCCAATTGTCTGCTTTTACTTGTGTCAGCTTTGATACTTCATATTTTCTCACCAGTAAATAGCCCATTTTATCAAACTTAACCCATTCCTTTATAGTTTTTTAAGTCTCCTCCATATTTGTCGTGGTAAGAGTTTCCCCAGTGTTTTATTGTGAGTTTTTTAAACGTTCAGAAATGTTTAAAAGATTTTACCATGAACACCCATATAACCCCTACCAAGATGCTACTGCTAAGAATTTACTATATTTGCTTTATCACATTTCTACCCATTAGTCCATCTTTTCTTTCTTTCTTTTTTTAAATGAGCTCCAAAGTAAATTGCAGACATGGTTATAGAATTTTGTATGAGAAAATTTTTAAAGAATCTCTTTAAGCAGTGTAATAGTCATGTATTGTTGCTTGATGTATCTGAGGGTCCTGGCGGGAAAGAGGTGGCATGTGAAGTTGGTTAATTTGAGGACCGTTTACAAAGATGGGAATGGTGTGGTGGCCAGGGACATTGGGGCACCAATGCCACCCTGGGGCCTGGAGGGGCAAGAGAAGAGAGTGCTCACTAGAACTAGAGATAGATCTGTATGGAGGGGGCTGGCGGACAGGAGAGATTCAGGTCAGAAGCTGGAGGAATAAACGCCAGCCTCACCCTCCTCCCTTCTTCCAGTCTCCTGCTGGTGCTCCCCATTGACCAAACCCTGCCAGAAGCCAGATGGCCTGGTCAGCCATGGGAGCAGAGAGCAGAATGGGGAAGGGTGGAGAGTGGATCAGGAGGGGAGAATGGAAGCTCTTCAGCCCAATTTTGACTTCTACAGGGTCCGGCAGAAGTAACACCTGCTTGAGTGTGGTTGATAGGGTAGTAATATGGGTGTAATAATTTATATTTTTAATTTGAACATTTCACCTAAAATGTATGGTGTGCTTGAGTGTGGTATTGTTATGTCACAGAATTACATGCTTATGATTTTGTAATTAAAGATTTTGTAATAAAAAAGGGTGTTATTTGTACCAGACCCTGTCTATCTGGAAGCATTTGCACTGCCTAAGTAGCATAAATATTAGACAGAACATAACATGTTCAGCAGTGACCTGAATTTTGAAGGCAGTGGAGTAGCTCAACCGGATATGTACATGGTAGGTACCCAGGAAGTGTCAGTTAAGTGAATATCAGAATTGTGGAAAAGCTTAGTTTAAAGGTGATTGAAACTGAGAACAAGAAAACTCTGGCTGATGGATTATGCTGTAGGCTTTTGTTTTCGGGGGATCTCCTGTCTCATTAGATAAGATAAATGGCAAGACCAACTGACTGCCAACTGCACGGAAGTGTGCTCTCAGCTGTGCACATCTGGCCTCCCCCTGACTCACTGAGCATGGTTTCCTTTAGATTTGGAAATTATAATGCGTAAAACAAGAAATGTATGCAAGGTACCATCTAGGCACTGTGGGGAATACAGGAAGGGCTGCCATGAGGAGCTTTTAATCAATGAATGAGTTCTGATGAGGCATAGATGACATCTTTCTTGCAAGTGTTACCGAGAGATGATTTTATCTTAAGGTGGTTGCCGTGTGTATCTATATCATGATTTCTGCTTCCTCTTAATGCTGTGGGTCAGGCCAAGGGCAATCAAATAAAGAGGCCCCTGCTATAAAGTGTAGTAGACACTTCTCATTTGTTTCTGCTGCCCAGCTGCACACCTCTTTCTGTGTTTGGGAGATGTCCATCTTGGGAGTTTGGGGAGGGGACACAAACCTCCTCTGTCCCAGGAAGCCTCCAGCTCTGTGAACTGGCCACGGTGGCGTTGGACTTTGACTCGAAAGCCAGTGATATGAAACACAAGGGGCAAGGAGTTCTTTCTCTCCAGTGGTCGCCGCAGGGGCAGTATTTTCTCACCAGAGTCAGTCAGAAAGAAAGGTGTCAGGCCTATTTTCTGGCTGCTAAGCCTCAAGGTTGGTTTTCAAGCCTTTCTGAAGTGCCTCTGAACCACCTCAGATCCTTTTAGCATAGTCTTTTTCCTTCCTTCCTTCCTTCCTTCCTTCCTTCCTTCCTGCCTGCCTGCCTTCCTTCCTTCTTTCCTTCCACTCTTCCTCTTTCCACACCTCCCTCCCTCTCATTTACTCTCTTTCTCTCACTCTCTCTTTCTTTTCTTGCATTTAAGAGCCTTGACTGATAAATAAATCCATGCTGCAGATATTATTATCACATACATGTGAGCAGACTGTGGACAGAATTCTTAAAGCAGACTTTTAAATGGCTAATAAACATATAAACTGTTAATAATCAAATAAATATGAATTAAAATAAGATACTTTTTTCACTTATCATAATTCCTTAGATTTTAAAGATGATAATACTCAGTGTTATTGAGGCTGTGTGTGTGTTGGGGAGGGATGCTCTAAACCCCTTATGGTGGCCAGTGGAAGTAGGATCTAATGAATATGTAAACCTTGTGTGTAGAGAAGGTTGCTCCACCCAGTGTTGTTTATAGTAGTAAAAATATGAAAACAATAAGAACTGCCTACATGTACAACAGTAAGAAAGTTATTATATAAATTATGTTCATACAATTTAATATTGTTCAGTCATTAAGAATGAGATTTTCAAGCAATATTTAATGACATAAATCATGAATTAATGTCTTTTAAAAAGAGACATACTTAACTGTTGGGGTAATATGATCCCATTTCTGTTAAAATTATGAAAAAAATATATTATCCTGCCCAAAATTGCCAGAAAAAAATATTTCACTAAAATGTACACACTGTTTATCTCTGTGTTATGAGCAAATGAGAGGTTTTAATTTTCTTCTTTATTCTTGTTGATACATTCCAAGTAGTCTTCCATAATCAAGTATAATTACTTTTTTAAATCCATGGTCATGATTTTCTGCCTTAGAACTTGCTTAATAGCTCATCTGCTGCAATTAACATCTATTTTCTCTCTCCATTTGAATTTTCTGGTATCCTCTTGAAGTAGTGAAGTTTTTAATCAACGGGATCTCTAAAGTAGATGAATACCCATATTTCTATGCTGGTCTTAAGACTAATTGTACTGCCCTGACTGATGTGGCTTGGTTGGGCATCTTCCTACAAAGCAAAAGGTCGCCAGTTCAATTCCTAGTCTGGACGCTTGCCTGGGTTGCAGGTTCAGTCCTGGGCTGGGATGTATACAAGAGGCAACTGATTGATGTTTCTCTCCTCTTTTTCTCCCTCCTTTCCCTCTCTCTGTAAATAATATCTAAAAAAAAAAAAAGACTAATTGTACCCACCTGGACAAAACCAGCATGTGATATTTGAGGGGAATCCTATTGCTTTGGCATCTTAACACTTATTTAGTAGTAGCTTTGAATTCAACCTCTGCTGATCCATGATTCTCTTTCCAGTTTTGCTGCAAGTTAGGAAAGAACCAGATTTGTTCTCTGCTTAGACAGGGCCAGCAATGCATTCAGTTATACTTAATCATATATGCCCAGGATTGTGGGGAAATAAATCATTAGAACATTAGTTTCTGACACTAATAACACTAGTTATGACTAATAGTGAAATAAATGGAATTTGCTTCTTTATGGAAGACAGACAGAGAGGTGAAGGGCATATGTATAAACTAATATGAGACAAAACTGACAGTGAGTGGAATAGTGGAGGTGAACAAAACCAAGCAAACATAGTCACCTGGACCCAGGGCACAGCCACAGAGAGAAGATGAGACGGAAGCCTTAGGATACAGTGTTTAGAAGCAGAACGGCAGGACACCACCTGTGGGGATCCAGTGATGAGATGGTGTAGTAGCTGAGTGAGAACACTAGACTAAATTAGCTGGAGTCTGGGAGGTATGTGGCAGGTTGTATTTTCTAAGGATGGCCACAATAATAGGATCATTTCGCATGTTCCTCCTAGACTAGGACTTTGATATCTCTGTCTTCAAGATGTGGGATCTAGGTAGACTTTTGACTGCAGTGAATTTGATGCTATGTGACATCTAGGTCATGGAAGAAAAGGGAGCTTCTACCTTTTTGGGCTTTTTTTGGGGGAGGGGGGCGTGTTTAGGGTTTCTTTTTTTTTTTGTGTGTGTGTGTGTGTGTGTGTGTGTGTGTGTGAGAGAGAGAGAGAGAGAGAGAGAGAGAGAGAGAGATGCTCTTGAAACTCAGCTATCATGTTGTGAGGAACTCACAGAATCTATAGGCATGTTAAAATGCCTGCATTACACCACTAAGTTTGGGCTGTTATACAGCGTAATAATGGGAGTAGGGAAGATGTGAACATAAATGGGTCAAAATCAGGGGATTTGGTGCAGAGACAAGGCTGGATCCCAAAGGACAGAACCAAGTTGATAGAGAAGGATAAGAACAAAGCAAGTCACCTAAAATAAAAAATAAATGACATTTAGCCAGTAGTAACTTCATGTTGAAACATCACTAAAAGCACAGAAGAAAATCTACGACACCTTCAAACATCAGGAAAGACTATCATAGCTCCCGAAGAGTTTTCCTACACTTTAAACCTCATGGAGCTGAACTGAGAATCTCAGTAGGCAGCCTGCTGTCTGAAGCCATTCCCTCATGTGGAAGGAAAGGAAAGAAGTAAGGAAACACTTTCTCACGTCCTGACTACGGTCTGAATCAGGCAGAAAACTGATCTTTTTACTGTGTGGGTATGTGTTCGTGAAGCCACCGGTTTATTCCATCCTTGCCATGCCTCCTGTAAATGTTCCTAGTAAATTCTAATCTGATTCATTACTTTTATCCACCTGTTGAATAAGGCCAAGCCCAAAGCACCTTTCTGACTACATCTATGCTGAGACAGTTTTTCCCCACCAGTAGGCAGGGAAGCGGGTGAGGGGAAGCGGGCTGTGCCAGGGAAACCGGAGTGACGCAAAGGGTTTTTACGGACAGAGTTCTGACAACAAAACCCAGTAACTGAAGGGAAAAGAAGAACTCAGGTAGCTGAACATTAGAGAGAGGAGGGTGGATGTCTGTTGATTTATTTCATCGAGAGTATTGGCAGTCTAGGCAGTAAGGAGAGAAGGCATCAGTTCATTCCAGAGGATCTCTGCCACATAAATGCCTCTTGGATCCTGGAATGTATATTAGATATTCTTGAAGTATGTGTACTTACTACAGCCAAACAGCTCTAAGTTATTTACATGTATTAAGTCATAATAGCTCCATGAGTAAAGCACATTATTTCCCCCATTCTTCATATAGAAAATAGGCATAGAAAGGTGTGTCTTGCTCCCAAATTACACAGTTGGTAAACATTAGAATTTAGGCAGTCTGGCTATAATCCCTATGCTATGGACCTCTCTGCTGTCAGGCTTCAAGTGCTTAATTTAATTCCATTTAGCTTTTCAGAACTTAGAATAGAATCAAGGATGCAAACTGAAAAGGTTTATTTCATTTCATAAAAAATATAGTAGAGAAAGACTCAGTCCTCAATTTACCATGGCCGAGTTTTTTTTTGTTTTTTTGGTTTTTTTTTGCAAAGCAAACATACAAAGCCTGTAAACATCCAGGAATTTTTAAAATGTCTTAAAGGCAACCAAAATGAAGCGAGTGTCCAATTTCTATCACATTAAACGACAAAGGAAACTGAATAATGTCTACATAACCTTTAGGCAACAAGGATATGTACCTACAATTTCATGTCTAGGTAAGTTGCTTTAATCAGTCATTTGTTCAATCCTTCATTCATTAAATCAACATACTTATGAAATGACTATTATGTTAAAGGAAGTACATGAAAATAGCAGAAAAATATCCGTAGAGATGTTTTAACTGCCTTGGGTCCATGGCCCACCTCTGTGCCACTTGACCGTCTGGGTTCTTAGAGGTATGACATGTTTCTCTTGAAGAGGTTAAGTAGATTAACGGAATTGTGTTGCAGTTAACGTTAGCTTTCAGAAGACTTAACTGCAGTTACGTGGGAAGGCAATGTAAGCTTTGCAAGGCAGCCTCTGATGTCAGATAACATTGGGTTTGAGTCCTATGTCTGTTCCTTGGCTGTGACCTCAGGAAAGATATTGATCTCTTTCAAGACTCAGTTTCCTCATTGTGAAATGGAGTAATAATGTCATAAGGCTGTTGTGGAGATTAAGTGGGTCGCTTTATTTAAAGGTTGAGCATGGTACCTGGCATAGGATTAATATTCAACATGCATTAACGGTAATGGTGGTGGTTGTGATTTTGTCGGTCATATGGAGTCAGTATTTTAAATCAATTTGAGAGAGCTCTTCAGCAGGTCTTAAATCCAGTGAAAACACATAAATGGAATCAAAACATTGAAAGAGTCCATTTTTCTTTTTCTGTTAGACGTTTTCCCAAGCTATCTATTTATCTCACCCAATATTGAAGTGTGGTCTGAAGGAACTAGTAAGGAAAGTGATTTTTACTAAATAATGAAGGTATAAACTTGGAGTAGCAGGTGAGATGAAACTCCTAGCTCATAGTGACCACGCTTTCCCAAGAGTGTTGACTTGTGTAGTGTACAGAATGTGCTTTCATCGTATGGGGGCCATTTTAAAGAGCTTCGAAAAGGGAAGAGGACAGTTGTGGCTGCATAAGAGGCAACATGCTAATATATACAGGCTCTGCAGTCAAAAAATCAAAAATGGGAGAAAAAGAGATTGTATTTTCTGTGTTCTGTCTTGTTCCACACTCCCAAGGTGGAAATCAGACAACCAGCATGAACTGAGTGTCTACTCTATGCTGTGCGCCGTGAGGGACTCTGGTGGGGAAGAGTCATGAGATGTGGACATCACACAGCGTGGTCATGAGAGCTTAGCCTCTTGAGTCAGCAGCCTAGACTCAAAAACCTGTTCTGTTCTTGCAAAGATCTAGGCCCTTCAATCCATTATCCTCCTAGAATCTCCAGTGACTTGTCTGTTAAAAGGAGATGATAACAGCACCTAAAACAATGACCATTTTGAATATTCTATGAGATCATAGCTATGAAAACTATTTGCCTGGCATATAGTAAACAAATAATAATATGATAATAATTTTTTGACAATAGCAACTTAATTCAAGGAGCTACATTTTGGCAAATATAATAGATTTAAAATAAATAATGAGAACATGGCGTGTTTGGAACAAACAGAGATTCTTGGGCTCATTTAGAGAGGGAAGGGTTGCTTTTATCCGTCTAAGGGCCTCAAGGAAAATGTCACAGAGACCTTTGAGAGAGAGCAGACATTTGTATTTGCTGTAACTACAACACAGACTGGGGCCAAAGTAGGACATGAGAATGGCAGTGTGTGTGCAGAGTGGTAACCAAAGATAAGGAAGCGGAGGGGAAAAATCTTTCTTTGAGTTAATTTCCCTGAACATCTTTATATTGCTTCCCGTGCTTTCTGTGTCTTTCCTTTGCTGTATCCAAGGGACAGTCATCTGTGTGTGCGCTAAGGCCACACTCAGATCAGCTCAGGGAAAAAGACCAGGTCATGGCAGAAAGTCTCCTCATCCTTCCTTTAATACAGACCTAGGGAAACCAGGACGGAGGGTAACATCGGTGGCTCAGGATAAAGGGGCCAAGGTCCTTACAATACACTAGACTTGCACACCGAGCACTGCCTATGCAATGCATCACTTAATCTTCATAGCAATCCTGCGAGGGACGTCTCATCATCCCCATTTTGCACAGGAGAAAACTGAGGCCCAGAGCGCTGGAACTAATGCAAAATGCCAAACTGTGGTTTAGAAATCTTATCCACATAATCTGCTGAATAGCAAATAACTTCTTTCCTCATAAACATTGCCAATGAACATTACTTTATTTTTCATAAAATGTTTCTAAAATGCGTTGGTTAATACATGCTCACACTCTCCATGTAAACACTCTTTTCCATGTGCACCATATCACTCTGCCTCTTTGTCTGGGTGATGGAAGCCTGTGGTGTGAAATAAGACATGACAAGTCCTGTAATATGTATGGGGCAGAGGTGCATTTGAGGAAACAGAAGCATGCATAATGCAGCTAGCAAGCCCTGTCCCACTGTTTCTGCATAAATAATTTGCAGATTCCTCGGACTCCGCTAGTAACTCTCCCCATTTCCCCCTTCCAGAAATCTCTGAGTCATTTTGGGTGTGGTGTAGGGAGATGGGGGTGGTAGAAATAAGACTGGTTTTTCTCTGAACCTAATTATTGTTATTTCACTTTTTCCAATATGTTTTATGATTAATATTACGGGTTTTAATTATTTGTACTAACAAGAAAGTTGAGATGCAGAGATGGCTGGAGGGAGCCCACGGAACTACCGTGTGTTGTGGAAGGGGTGAGTTGAGGACCAAAATCACCATGCGGGACTCAGTTTATTGAGTTTGTGCTCTGTTCCCAGGTGCCTCACTTGCCCAGTGTTAAACACTGCGCCCCGTCTCTGTGTCTCCCCATCACAGAGCACCTTTCAGATTTGTGTCTGGTGGAATCAAGTGCTGCATGTTACTTTTAAAGATATGTGGATGGCTCACATTGTTCAGTGACCACTCAGTTGTAAAAAGATACAAGTTTATTTTCCCACAGCAGAACATCACTTAATCTTTTAAAAAAATTTTTTAAATATATTTATTGACCTAAGAGAGAAAGAGAGAGATGTGAGAGAAGAACATTCACTCGTTGCCTCCCATATGTACCCCGACTGGGGATTGAACCCACAACCTAGGTATGTTCCCTGATTGGGACTTGAACCCCCAACCTTTTGGTGTAGAGGATGATGCTGCAACCAACTGAGCCACATCAGCCAGGGCCAGAACATGACTTACTCTTGAGCCCTCATTTCTCCCTTGTGATGATGAGAATGGCCCTAAATTTGCCTGCTAGAGGTAATTTTAGTATTTCCAATTTACAATAATTTCATCCAGCTTAACACTGTTATTTTGGTATAATAGTCAATTGAGGATTTAAATCCACTCAATCCAAAATTCAGAGTTTCTATCCAGGCAATGTTTCCCTCTCAAGGAATCTCCTTTTCCTGTTGTCTTTCCAGTGTGGTGCCGGAGTTATAGGGGCATATACACGGATAGCCACATGGTGTCAGAGGGAGGGGTCTGGCTCTCATGCAGTCATCTGGATTTTTACTGGCCACCTCTGAAGTAGATGTCTGTATCCATTGTACCGTATGCCCTTGGAAATGGATCCACTGGGACATTGGTGGAGCTCCAGCATCCGCTGATGTTCCTGGTCCCTTTGACGTCCTCTCTTCATCTTCTTCACCCCAGTTACAGATTTCTTCCAGCCTATGGGCCCTTTTGGCCCATTTCCATTCCCTGCAGAAACTTCTGTAAACTACATATGGGTACTGGGAAACTGAAGCATATGCTCTCACTCTTGCTCTCCTCCAAAATGCCATTCCGCCATTTCTGTTCTATTGTGGCCTGGGGCACCCAAAGAAGGCCTCAAGCCCATCTGGGGCCTCATCCTATCTATTCCTAAAAGGAGAGGCAAGGATCGAGCTTCAACTTTCATTTCAACACTCATGTTTCTACCCTGCTGTCCTCTTACAATCCCGATCCTGATCCCTATCTCTATTTCTGTTTCTCCATCTCCCTCTTGGCTTTTCTAACACAAGCAGAACTTTTATTCCTCCCAGTGTGGCAGGAAACCGCCTTCAGCTTTATATCATGATGTCCCCTACTGCATGGTTTATAGCTGGCCCTGCTGGTGATCCCCCAGCAGAAGCTGTTACTGGGGGCTGTTTGCTACCAGCACTCCCGGCTGCTGGGTCAACAACTCCTTCCTCGGAGAAGGACCTGGGTGGGGCATCTCCATGCCCGTGACAATGATGGATGACTTCTGTGCTTGCTTAGTGAGGAACTTCTGCCTTTCTTTCTATGCACATCTGAATACCCTACATATCTCTTTGCCTGGCGGAGTGAAAGGAGGGGCAGTTTATACTTCTGCAGGAGGGAGGGCTCAGTCACTTCTTCACAGGTACCAAAAATTGATGTCCTGTGCTCTCTCCTCACCACCAGGGCTGAGACGTGAAGCCCTGCTACTTCCCTGTCTAACACCGTGTAACTCTCCCTCTCACTGCAGTAGCTCAGTGGTTCCTTCCTGGCCTTTCCAAGCTCAGAACCACAAAGGTGCTGCCACTCTTGTTTTGGAAATTGTGAAGATAGCATTGCAGCCCTTTAGGAGATGGTGATAGGTTGGGGGTGAACTGTGTTCTGAAGCAGTGTGTGGATTCGGGTAGAAGGGAGACAGCAGAAAAGGTGGAAAAGAAGCCACCCACTCCTTGAGAGATTTGTCCAAGGAGATAACACAGCAGGTGGCCTCTATCTAGGTGAACAGTCACACCTGAGGATCTCTCCCCACCACCCTCACCCTCAGATATTATAAATGCCTATTTGTATCATTCCTACTGCATAAGCAACTCCAAGTGCCTTTCCTGCCAAGGTCAGGTCATTAACAAACCAGAATTTGCGTTCGGGAAGCCCACTCTAGGGATGCATGGGAACTTGAACTAACGTGATGCCCACAAAAGCTAGATAATAAACACCCGAAAGGACTTCTTACAGGGCTGTCAAGGACTCAGGGTGGCGCCTGGATGTGTTGAAGAGCCATCCCGTCCCTCTGCGGCTGACAACTGACACACTAACACAAATATTTGTATTGCTGCTTTGAAGGTCCTTTGATTAGAATTCTAGAGTTAACCAGCTAGATATACCACACACTCAGCTGAGCAGAAATTTAAATCAAACTGTAGCATTAAAATCCTGTTGATAAATATTTTGGCTGACTGTTTCCTACTGAGGCCGGCATTTAGCCAACATATTTCTTAACTGAGCTGCGATTTGTTCTTTTTGGATTCCAATTCACTGGTTCTCTGTCACTCTTTGGCTGCTGACAGGGCTCACTGCAGAGGAAATTGAAATAAAAACGAATAATGATCCAAACGACTAATGGAATAAAATTGGAAGGCAATTGAGAAAATTACAGAGGAGAAAAATCAGCTGAACTGGGAGTAGAAAAGATAAGGCTGATTATGCTCACTCCTTCATAAAGATGTTTCTGCTCACCCCGCCAGATGTGGCTTCCCCTTTACAAACCCTCCCGGCACTCAGCAAGTCCTCCCTTGTCCAAGAGGGATTTGTGTGTACACGGTGGTTTCCTCCCAGCTAGGCATGGGTCCCTGAGGTTAAGTCCACCTTTTCCACTCCGTATTGCCTGGGATAGTGCCTCCCACATGCGAGGTCACTGAACTGTAACATCATTGAGCTAAAGGGAACTGTGAAATGACATAAGGTAATTCCTTCTGTAGCAGGTGAGAGACCTGAGGACGGGGATGATTTAAGGATCTGCCTAGGGTTATGTGGTTAATGGCAACACAGCAACTAAACACCAGGTCTCCTCACTCTCAAGGCACAGTGTTCTGATTATAATAGTACGTGGAAACACATGTAACACATCAGCCTGCTCCTGTAGGTGACAGAAAATGTAAAGCACAAACTGAAAGTAATCCGTGATCCCACCACTCAGAATAATCACTATAAATTCTGTACTGAATATATGTGTAAATATATAAATGTATGAAATAGACATTTAATGTATTGATATCTAAAATATATATAGTATATGAGGTGGGACCCTCCCAAAAACACCAGAATCATCTTCTGGGGGGTGGGCCCCTTGTAGTACAGGCTTTTCCCACTAGGTGAGTTTCTAGGAACCCATCAATATCAGTGTACCAGCTGGCATTGTTGTGAGAGGCTGCATTTGGCTTCAGGGAAATTATTTTTGAAGACTTTTCAACGCGTTTGTCCATTTCATGATGGGTAATTTACTAGTGAAACTGCCCACACCACACTGAGTATTCAACAGTTTTTGACCAATAATGTGATAACCCCCATGTCCCACCCTTCACCCAATCTTGCCCCAAACAACTTCTTTGTTTGTTTCCCTGGATGAAAAAAGTCCTCAAAGGGAAACATTTTGCCAATGTGGAAGAGGTGAAACAAAAAGCAGCAGAAGCACTAAAAGGCAACAAAATTGAATAGTTTAAAAACAGTTTTGAGCAGTGGAAAAAAGTTTTGATAGGTGTATTGCATCAAATGGAGCGTACTTTGAAGGTGACTGAAGTTTAAACATGTAAGAATAAATGCACAATTTTTTATAAATTCTGTTTTTTGGGGTACCCCTCATATAATCTCCATGTAAGTGTAAAGAAATGTTTATTAATATTTTAATTAAGTGTATATTAAACACCATAAAGTAAACAAAATATGAATATATTTATATATCGGTATATGTACTCTGATTTTTAAATTCATTTTATGCTGTATTTTAAGCATCTCCCCACAGTATTGTATTGGTTACAGAGTACTTTAAAAATTTCATTGTGTAGAAAAATTTTTATTGTTTATGCTGTTACAGTTGTTCCAATTTTCCCCCTTTGTCCCTCCCCCCCACCCCCCGCTTCCAGCTGTCAATCCCCACACCGTTGTCCATGACCATGACCATGGCTGATGTGCGTATGTTTTGTCTGACCCTTTCACCTTCTTTCAACCGGTCCAAACCTCCCCTTTCCCCTACGACTTGATGTGATTTTTAAACTTCACTTCTACAATGTAGATTTAGAAATTTTTCAACATTTTTACCATTATAATGCAAATATTTTCTTTCAAAATTTTTTTACTATCAAATGTAAAGATATGGGGGCCATCTTTGCACATGGTCCACACCTCACATTTCTGTACAAAAGTAATTTCTAAAACTCAGTAATGAACTATTTTAAGGCTTTCAATGCATATTCCAAGACTGTTTTCTAAAACATTTGCACCAGTACACACTCCTATTAACATTATTTGACTCTCTTGAATAAGGTGTTGGGTTAAAATTTGCTTTATTTTATTATTTATTTATTTATTTATTTATTTATTTATTTATGTATTTGCTCAGTAAATATACGATGCACTTTCTTTGTTTTTTATTTTGTTTTTTAATTGTTATTCTGTTACAGCCCCAATTTTTCTCCATTTGCCCCCCTGTGCCCACCCCACCCCCCGCTCCCACAGTCAGTTCCCACACTTGTCCGTATCTGTGAGTCATTCATACACGCTCTTTGACTAGTCCTTCCCCTTCTTTCCACCATTATCCTCCCTCCTCACCCCTCTGCCATCTGGCCACTATCAGTCTGGTCCATGAGGCATTAGTTTTCATTATCTGAAAACTAATAATAATAGTTTATTTATTTGGCCTGAGCAAGCTCAAATTTTGATATTTTAAATTACTATCATTGTCATTGTAAATCAGGTACATTTACTAAATATATACATACCCATAGGTGCATGTCTACATACATATACATTTATATATGTCTGCATGCATGTAAACATACATACAGTAACTTTTGAATTGACAGAAGACATTCTGTAACATTGTCCTGTCACTTGAGTTTATTTGGCTCTGTTCTATGAAATGCTTATATTCCTTTTTCTCTGATCTATATTTTCTTTTGGTTAAAGTCTTTAAGACATAATTTAATGTTGATCAACATTATAATTTTAATATAAAATTTTAATGTTCTTTCTTTAATTTGCCTTTGAGTTTTTAAAATTTAGAGTTATTTTTAAATATCATATTACATCACCTACAAAAATAAACTTGTCAAATGCCTTATGTACCTTGTTTACTTTCTATTGGTCCCTGTGGGATAAATTTGTCATGAGTAGTAGCTGAATTGTCTCTGTTCAATGTTGAGATGTCTTGGATATTCTAATAAGACTAGTGCTTCTAAGCATTGATAACAGAACTACATCATTATCTCATCATTTGTACTTTTCTAACATGCGTTGTGTATGACATTTTAAAAGTACTTCTGTGCCTAGAGATATTCAATGTGAATATCCAATAATTTTTCCAGAATTTTAGAAGAACAAATAATAAGGTTTAAATTTATATTTAACATTTTTATTTTGAAATAATTATAGAAAAAATAGCACAGAGACCAGAAAAGGCATCTCTATGTAGCTAGTAGCCTGGAGCTGGGGATGGGACAGGGAGTGATGCAAATAAACCTGAGGTTTCCTTCGGGAGTGATGAAAATGCTCTAAAAATAGTTAGTGCTAATGGCTTCACAGCTCTGTAAGTTCACTGCACACCATTCAATTGTATACTTGAAATGAGTGAGTTTTATGGTATGTATATGGTGCTTCAAAAAGCTCTTAAATATTGAATCAAGATGTTGTACACCTGAAACTAATGTATGTCAGTTATACCGCAATAAAAATAAGGGATTATGTTTCTTCTAGAAAACATGTGCTGAATTGCTATGCTCCCTTCACCAAGCTTCCCTCAAAGATAATATTATATGTAAATAACCTTAATACAGTTATCAAGACCAGGAATTTTATAATTGTAAATAGTATTACCTAAATGATAGATATTATTTTGGTTCCTATCAATTTTTGTGCATGCACTTTCATTTTGTTATTTTTGCGGGACGTGTATAGTTCTTTTAACTTTATTACATGTGTAAATTTGTATAACCTCTGCCACAATTACAGTATAGAGCTATTCTATCACTTCCTGCAAACACTCCATTGTGCTACCCTTTCTAGCCAGGCCCTTTCCCATTCCTAATCCCTGTGGAAACCACTATAGTACAATTTATCATTTGGCAATTTTAGATAAAGTGAAGTCACACACTATGTAACCATTTGAGATTGGCTGTTTCCCCCCTCAGGGTAACACTCTTGAAAAGCCATCCATGTTGTTGTGTATATCAAAAGCCTGTCCTTTTTAGTGCTGTATAATATTCCATGGGATGACTATCCAACAGTTTATCTATTTACCGTACATGGTGCAGGGCATTTGGGTCGCTTCCAGTTTTAGGGTATAAACATTTATGTATAGGTGTTTGTGTAAATATGTTTTCATCTCTCTGTGGTATATCCCCAGGAGTGGGGCTGCTCAGTCATGTTAAGTATCTGTTTATAAGATACTACCAGTTTCCCAGAATGGTGGCACCATTTTATGGTTCCACGAGCAATGTATGAGGGGCCCAGTTGCTCTGCGGCTCCTCACACGTTGCTCTCCTGAGCACCTGATAATGCAGGTATTTGCTATTTTAGCCATTCTTAAGGTCTGCAGCCATAGCTCATTGGGGCTTTAATTTGCATATCTCTATTGTCCAGTGATGGTGAACATTTTTTCATTTGCTTGTTTGCAGTATATCTTTGGTGAAGTGTATATTCAAGTATTTTACCCATTTTTAAATTGGATTGCTTAGTTTCTTACTGCTGAGTTGAGAAAGTTCTTTATATATTTTGCATACAAGCCCTTTGTTGCATATGTGATTTACAAATATTTCCTTCCAGTCTGTATCTTGTCTTTTTGTTCTCTTCAGATGACCAAAAGTTGTTTGTTTTGATAAAGTCTTACCAACTCTGTCTATTATGGATCATGCGTTGCGTGTCATACCTAAGAACTCTTTGCCTAACCCCTGATCAGAAAGGGAAATTTTTTATCTCTTCCTTTCTAAACTATTTCTTTTGCTAGCCCTGATGCACAAACTAGAACATCCTTTGTTAGGTAAGAGTGGTGGAAGTGGGCATACTTGCCTTATTCTTGATCTTATGGAGAAAGCATTCAGTGTGTCCCACTGAATATGATATGAGCTCTATAGGTTGTTTTCTAGATGCTTTTTATCATGGTGAGGAAGTTTCCCTCTGTTTCACTTTGCTGAAAGTTTTTAGCATGAATAGGTATTACATTTTATCAAAGTCCTTGTTCTGCCTCAGTCAATATGATCATGTGGGTTTTCTTTTTATGACTGTACATGTGGCAGATTGCATTCATTCTTTTTCAGTATTGAACCAGTTTTATGCCCTGGAAGAAATCCCACTTGGTCCTGATGTATAACTCCTTTTATACTAATATTTTGTTGAGAAGTTTTTTTGTCTATAATCAGGAGGACTGAGGTTCAAATGTCAATTTCACTTAAAGTCTTCCAAGTGCTCTTCTGATCTCTCCCACTTGTGCGCCACCTAGAGGCCAGACTGGCCATTGAGTGACATTTTTTATGCCATAGTTCAGTTTTCAAAGCATTTGCTGTGTTCATCTTCGTTGGTTCCATGCATGGGCCAGTGCAGGGTGAGCCTGAGAGGTCATACCGGATCTTTTTCTCTAGCTCCATCTTCTCAGTGATCCTCTCCCTACCCTCTCGTCTGAGGGAGGAGGGCAGTGGAGAGATGCTGCCTCTGCTTACATGTGCTTGGTGAAGGATGCGGACGGTCCTGTAGAGTTCCACTTCATTCTGTCTGCAGCAGTCATGCAGCGGGTGGGGGTGGACACCGTCTCTTTGCTGGCACTGGCCCAGCGGAGGAAGGAGTGAGTCGATAGGGCTCCACTCCGAGACTCTTTGGTGGATACAGGCCCTGGAGAGAGACAAACAGAGGGACACTGCCTGAATGGCTATGCTGGTGTCCAGTAAGAGGGGTACGACTTCTTTTGCGGGGTGTTAGTAGTGCAGGTGGGTTAGCAGGTCCATTGCACAGGGCCTCCCTCTCCTCAGTCCTCGGGATAGAGGGAGCAGACCTTTCCTGGGACTTTATTTGCTTATTCTTTTTCTGTACCTTTGGTGGTTCTGTGTTGCAGGCAGCTCTAGGAGCAGACTAAAATATATTTGAGATAAAAATAAACTCCAGGGAACTCACTGTCAAGTCTTTCTTCTTCATTAGAGCAACCATCTTCTTGATTCCAGTTTTCAAAGTATTCTGATAGTTGCTTTATGCGGGTCCAGGGTTTCAGTGGTAATTAGCAGGAAAAGTAAGGCATCATGTATTTTATTGCATCCTGACCAAGATCGTAAGCTATCCTTTTATTTTTATCGCTTGTGAGATAAAATTTGTTTGTTGTATTTATTATTAATTTTTATTTCTTATTTGAATTCCTGTTTATATCTTTTGGTCCATTTCAAGTGTGATTTAAGTATTTTCATTATTTAATATGAATACTTTATATTGCTTGCTTATAATTATCTTATTTGTGGTAAAATAATTTTTCCAGCTTTTTGTCTTTTTAATATTTTTTATTATTTTTTAACAAAGCTATAGTTGTTCTTCTATTGCAATTTCTTCTTTGTACATTCTAACATCAGATAAACAGTCATATTTTTTCAGATTCATTTACTTTTTTCACACTTAAATTGTAGTGTATCTTGAATTTATTTTTATTCTATGTTGAGAAGTGATGTAACTTGATTTTTCCTTCCAAATAGTTAATTGTCTCAACATCTTTGTTTATTTAGTGATCTTTTTTCTACTAACAGTTATAATTATTGAATGAATAAGCCCTTTTTCCTTTAAAGAAGAATTTCTTCACCACCCACACCTTCTAGTCTAATGAACCCTCTCTTGCAATTTAGATAAGAGGATAAAAATCTAACTTCTCCCATAAAAAGTGACACAAAAAGAATTTCCTTCTCTTCACTTTTCTACCCCTCCCTCATCAATCTACATCTAAAGACATAAACAACTACATGAGCCAAACAGAGAAATAAGAAACATAATTCAAAAGGAGATAATTAAGTCTGGCTGTCCCATGATACTAATAAAGGAAGAAAATGCAGGAAGATAAAAATTATTATAACATCTGAAAAGGTATTGTAAACCACAGGCTTTCACTATAGTCTGCATTTTTCGCCCTAGCTTTTGTCTTAAAAAGTATAAAACATATGAATATTCATTGTCATCTTTGCAAACTATGGAATTAAAATTGGTGTTTTTGTGAAGAAGTATGTTTCTCAATTTGCAGATATTTCATATTTTTCTGCTTAATTCTTTGAATTATTCAAATAATTTTAATTGGCCATTTTAGTGGCTATACGAATTTGAGGACATCCATTCCCCCCAATTGTCCATGCTTTTGTGCAGACGGGGAAAATATGCTCCAGATGCCAGTTTCCTCCTGCTGGAATGTGTGTGGCTCTCGCAGTGGGGGAAGGGACCATGGTGAGAGGCGGGGTAAAGGAGAGGCTTGGAAATGTTGGAGGTTCTTGATGAGTCAGTGGTAACCTTTGCAAATTTCCCCAATTTTGATGAATTATTCTTGAGCAAATTAGCCCAACCAACTTTTATATCTTGATACTGTTGGCCAGCTCACCTTTGGTGCAGATGGCACATTTCGCTGTAGAGACTTGGAGGTCATCCTCGTTCCCAAAGTGACCTCAACTGACCTGTCATTTGCTGTCACTCTCCACAACTGGCTGGCCTTGCTGTACAAGAATATCCCTAACAAACTCCTCCTCCCCCAAAGTATAATGATATATCGCTATAAATGTCAATGATAAAATATCAATCATAAACCCATTAAATAGAACTTTGCAAATTTGACATTGAAGATTCAAGAGTGGCCTGAACAAGGAGGAATGGAAATTAAAGGCCAAGAATCTTTTCTGACCCAGAAGGGAACTAACATTTTAAAGCACCTGCTTGGTAGTCTCACATATTCTATCATTTCACCATCACCTTAGTCTGCAAAGTAGGCACGATTTGCCCCATTTTGCAGGTGAGGGAAGATGAAACTGGTAGAGATGATGCCTCCAGCTCAAGGTTGCAGGATTAGTAAGTGATGAGGGGTAGCATTTAGCTCCAGATGCGGGACTCCAGAGTCTACCCTAACTGCCTTATGGCACTAAGGACAAAAGAGATGATTTTAGGGGAAATCTGGACACAGGATTAAGTAATACTGAATCATGCCCAATGAAATGGCCCTTTTATATTCTCCCTGTGTATTCAGATGATGATGTCAAAGGAAAGCTTTGCATGGTATTATATATTTTTAGATCTTTTTAACATTTTATGTTCTCCATTTTCAATATAGAAGAGCAAGATCTCAGACTCAAGCACTAGGCCAGCAAGAGCATCTAGTTAGAATTTCATACATTTTTTCTTTTCATTATATGTGCTTTTATTTGTTTCTTTTATTTATGGCACCTGGTAACTAATTTTCTGTTGTGGTAGTGATATAAAGCTTCAGCTGTTTAGATGGATATGCTTACAATTTTAATGTGTCAATATCAAGAAAAAAATAATGTCTAAATGTAAGCATTAGGAGTATATGAAAGACTAATATGTGGGAAGCACAGATGATGCTATAAATTCTTAGAACAATGCCAGTGCTTGAACAGTGTGATGTATAATCCCGTCCCCTGGGCCCACAGCATTCAGCCCACACGTCATGGACCACTGGGTTTGAGAAATACCAGCACCAGACCATGACAGCACTTTCCTTACAGGGTGAAGAAAAATTTATTGTTCACAATTTTGAGGAATTTCTAACAATGTTATATACTAGGTGAACTGCTTAGAAAAATTACAGATTTTCTTCCTTTGAAAGCCCTCCTTCACTTCCAGGTAAGATAATTTTTACCTATAGTTCCACATGGAATTTAAAATTTGACCTACAACAATGATTCTAACAGTGTCTTTCAATGATTTTCTAAATTCTCTATGCTGAAGTTAATCTTAAGGGACACCTTCATTCCCAGAAGCATCTAATGCATTTTTTTTCAACAAATGTTTATAGAGTACTTACTACATGTTAAACTTTGCACCCTCGGGATATATCAGTGAACAAAGTAGAGGAGAATTTATGGAGCTTGCCTTTGTGGAGCTGGTTAGGGAAAAGAGACAATAAATAATGTCTCTATACAAAATAAATACATATATAGAAAGAAAACAAAGTCTCTGGAAAAATAAGTACGTAACGTGAGTGGGCGGCAGCCGGGTGCTAGGATTCTGTTGGGTGGCCTGAGCAGGCTTCATTGAGGAGACGCATTTGAGCAAAGACTTGAGGGTGGGTAAGAAAGAGGATAAAGGAGCTACCATCACATGTCTATAGTACAGGGGAGCCCCTGACTAGCAACAGTGGAGTGTGGGAAGAAGTGCAGTGGTCACAGGTGAAGTCTTCAGAGGGAAATGTAGTAACAACAACCTCTCTTATCTTTTCAGAGGGTCCTGTTGTCAGCCAGTTTGAGAGTAAGCTGTTGAGGAACAGGATGAATGCGGGGAGACCACATAGAAGGGTGTCTGGGACTAGGGCAGAGGTGGAGAAAAGTGGTCACATTCTGGATATCTTTGAAGGTAGATTAATTTCTTGGCCAATTGGATGTAGAGTGTGAAAGATCCTTGTCGATGAGAGGGCAGCATGGAATGCAATACCTGGGAAGGAGTCCCTGCAGCGAAGGCATAAATCTGGAGGAGGATGTCGTCCTTGGGCAGCCATATTTTAATGGCATTGTCTAAGCTCCAAACACGTAGTTAATTAAAGAGAAAAGATCTATAAAATACTTGGGGTTTTTTTGTTTGTTTTTTGCCTGTATAGACAAGTGAATCTAAGTGGTGACCACTACCACTTCTTGCCATAATCTCCCCTGGTGTTGACTTTTGGAGGTGTGTGCACACACATGTGCGTGCATGTAAGATTTTGTTAATTTCTTCCTCTAAAAACTACCACCCAGTGGCTTGATTGAAATGCAACACCACATCTGCTGTAAACATGCCTGATGGCAGTGATGTGTATAAGTTATTTCAACAACAAAGGACACATAAATCCAACCAATTTCTCCCCATCCTCTTGTGAAAGGGTGTCACTTCTGATTTATTCTAGCTCCGTATCTACAACATTTGTCAAGCAATGTTCCACTTGGCTCTTCACTCCTTAATTTGTTGTTTTTTTATAGTGCTGTTGCAATATCATTTCATAGGATTGTGTAGTTAATGTTCTGGATGTCTTTTCTTGTATTTGCTTTCTCATCAGCTCCGTCTTGGATTTAAATGTTAATTCCTGGCCCTTATCACTTTCACCTTGTGCTGGTGAGGTTGGGTTGTGGATAAGAGGCAGAAACTAAATTGCACCCGTGAAATGTAAGTTTGGTGGACCTAATAGGAGCGCACATTTCATTTGACAAATATTTACTAACCGCTGGCAGAGTGCCAGGCACTGGGATTGTAATGATGGAAAGATACTGCCCCTATCTCAGGGTACAGTATTCCAGATGAATGATGATGAAGCCCAGTCCAGAGCAGTGACTTTCAAGCAGTGTGCCACGACAGACGCACTGGTGTGCCACAAGAATTTTTTAATTGTGCAACAGCTGACTATTTAGTCAGGAGCACTGACCTCTTTTCTCTTAGATTATCGAATGAAATAAAAACAGCCAGTACAACAATAGCCATCCAATGTGAGGGAATCAAAATCATACCTATTTTCTTTGTCAGATCAGCCAAAGACATCTTTTTTGGCATGCTGCAGGATTTTAGGAATGCCTGTACGTGCGCCATGAGACAAAAATGTTGAAAACAATGGTCTCACTCAAATGACTTTGATTGCAGATGAGAGAGAAGGAGATGGAGTTCAAAACTGTATCATCCATGTACATAAATAACAAAGGCATTTGTATGAGTTCTCAGGAAGTGAAACAATTTCACAAGTAACATACTACTTATCAAACTTTTCAGCAAAAAGCATTTAAATATGTGATCCAGATCACCAAGAGATTAGTCAAAATGAGTTCAAGAATAAAATGTGTGAACTCAACAATTCCCCTCCTTCATATTCATCCAAGATAAAAATATATCCACACAAAGACTTATATAAGAATGTTCATAGGATCTTTATTTATAGTAGCCCAAACTTGGAAACAATTACTTGGAAACAATCCAAATGAGTGAATAAACAAATTGTGGTATATTTATTATATAATGTAATAAACTACAAATGCGTAAAATAATGTGAATAAATCTCATAGACATTTTTTGACTGAATGAAGACAAATATAAAAACAATACATACTGTGTGATTCCACTTACATGAACCAAAACTAAGCAAATCTATGTCGGGATGATAGAAGTCAATACAGGAGAAGCTTGCTTGGATTATAGAAATGTTCCATATCTCGATTGTGGTATTGGTTAAATTAGTATGTATATTTGACAAAACTCATTGAACTGTATTCTTAAAATCTGCACATTTTATTGCTGAGAAATTATATCTCATTAAAAATTATTGAGATATAACTGAGGCTCCAGCAATCAGAAAATTTCATCAGCAAATTTAGGATCTGAGCAACGCAGTGTTGTACTGACTTGCCCTGGACTTGCAGGGGTGCTACCACCATCTACATGACTTTCTATGTTGGGTATTTTTAATTGTGGTTTCCACCTCCTTTTCCCTCATTTAAAATGCACTCATTAGTTTTTAATTCCTCTTGGTGAAGCACATAATGCATGTCACAAAGGAGCTTTTTGGAATCTGCCGTGTCTTCAGTTTAAGAGGACTACCAAGGCACCAGTGAAGGCAAGCAGCTCCTGTGACGTGTGCTCTACACTACTCCATGCTTTTTCCCTTCCCCACCTGGATGAGCTCCATGTTCATCCTTTTGTTTTATCTTATCCACCTCCCAGGTGCTTCTATTACAGATCAAACTGGAAGAACCAACATTTTCCTACATTTCAGTTTCAACTCAGTACACTTCCTTATGATATAATAAAATTAGACTAAATACTAAAATTAAATACTCTAACATTGACAATTATTATGGTAACAACATGAGAATTTACTAGTGATTTGATTCACTCTATTTTGCTTTTTTTTTTTCTTTCATTTATGGCTATTTGTGTTTCAATCATAAAATATTCTCTGTCTTGCTGCCCTGCCTGTTGTATCCTGTTTGTCCATTGCTACTGTTTTCTGCCATTTCAGATGAAATTAATTTAGAGGCTGCTACTGTAGCTGAGCCCGTGAGAGTGTCACAGGGGCCGTGGGTTACTTTGACTACTTGGTTTATTGCATCTTGTTTCACCCTTGAGTGTACGCACATTGAAGTAATGTGTACAGTGAAGCGGGTTTCCATTGCTGGCCAAGCTAAGGAACTTTGGAATTGTTTTTACAATGCAGTTTTGATTCCTTCCTAGAATGTATTTTAGGTAATTGAATGTGTAGCTGGACACAGAAGCATTTGGGAACCAGGCTGACCAGGCTTGATGGTTTTTTCCTAAAGTCACCCTGAAGCAATTTCTTTTCTTCTCCTAAGTACATATCTCTGACACTAATGTTTTAGATGCATCTTTTTTTGAATCCTGTAAGACAATTCTACAAGGTAATTCAATTTTTCCTTTTAAAAGTGAAATATAACATATGTTGTAACTTCAAGGTACACAAAACAATCATCAAAGAATAGTGAAGATCAAGAATTAACAACTGAGGCTGTTTGCGGAGACTCAGAATTCTTGGGTTTTGGTGACTGACAAAAGAACACCCAGAATTCCTGATGTGACAGAGTATGCAGCACATCTCTGAGATTACATTTACAGGGTAGGAATGGCTGTTAAGAACCCGATGAGCCCTGGATGTGTAGCTCAGTTGGTTAGAGTGCTGTTCTGGTAACACCAAGGTCGCAGGTCCATCCCCATTCAGGGGACAAGAATCAACCAATGTTGTACCGATAACGAGTAATCAGAAAGAGAAACTAAGAAAACAGTTCCATTTACTATTGCAACAACAAAAAATAAGATACCTAGAAATAAATTTTTCCAAGGATGTAAAAGACCTGTACTCCAAAAACTATATAGGCCCCTGAAGAAAGAAATTGAGGGGTGGTGGGCTGGGATGGGAATAGAAGACAGAAAACTGTACAAGAACTACAATTAAAATAAAATTTAAAAAAATGAAATAAATTGAGGAAGATACAAATAAGTGGAAGCATATACCATGTTTATGGACTAGAAGAATTGACATCATTAAAATGGCCATTTTACCCAAAGCAATTTATACATTTAATACAATTCCTATTAAAATACCAATGGCATACTTCAGAGAACTAGAACAAATACTCCAAAAATTTATATGAAACCAAAAAAAGACCCTAAATAGCCTCAGCAATCTTGTGAAAGAAGAACAAAGCTGGAGGTTTCACAGCTCCTGATGTCAAACTATACTACAAGGCCATTGTAATAAAAACAGCCTGGTACTGGCAAAAGGCAGATGCAGAGATCAGTGGAACAGAACAGAGAGCCATGGAATAAACCCACACCTGTATGATCAATTGATATTTGACAAAGGTGACAAGAGCATACAATGGAATAAAGGCAGTCTCTTCAATAGATGGTGTTGGGAAAACTGGACTGGTACATAAAAAGAAAAATGAAACTAGACCACTAACTTACACTGTTCATGAAAATAAACTCAAAATGGTTAGAAGACTTTAATATAAGTTGTGAAAGCATAAAAATTCTAGAAAAAACATAGGGAGTACAATCTCAGATAATCAATGTAGAAATATTTTTGATGATGTATCTGCAAAGGAAAGAAAGCAGAAAATAAACAACTGGGACTACATCAAATTAAAAAGCTTCTGCACAGCTGAAGAAACCATCAGCAAAACCAATAGGGAACCTACTGTATGGGACAATGTTCTTGCCAATTATACATCCAACAAGGGTTTAATTTCCAAAATATATGAAGAACTAATACAACTCAATGCCAGAAAGACCTGAATAGACACTTCTTCAAAGAGGATATAGAAAGCATTGGTAGAGATGTGAAAAAATGCTGAATATCACTAATTATCAGAGAAATGCAAATTAAACCTCAGTGAGATATCACCTTACACCTGTCAGAATGGCTACCATCAATAAATCAACAAACAACAAGTGTTTGTGAGGCTATGGAAAAAAAGGAACCCTAGTGCACTGTTGATGGGAATGCAGTCTGGTGCATCTACAGTGGAAAACAATATGGAGTATCCTTAAAAAATTAAAAATGGGCCCTGGCTGGTGTGGCTCACTGGATTGACCACCAGCCTGCAAACCAAAGGGTCACTGGTTCAATTCCCAGTCAGGCACATGCCCAGGTTGTGGGCCAGGACCCCAGTAGGGGATGCACGAGAGGCAACCACACGTTAATATTTCTCTCCCTCTCTTTCTTCCTCTCATCCCCTCTCCCTAAAAATAAGTAAATAAAATCTAAAAAAATTTAGAAATGGAACTCCCTTTTGACCCAGTGATTCCACTTCTGGGAATATACCCCAAGGATTCTGAAACATCCATACAAACAAATATACGAGCCCCTATGTTTATTGCAATACTATTTACAATAGTCATGATTTGGAAACAGCCTAAGTGCCCATCAGCAAATGAGTGGCTAAAAAAGCTGTGGTACATTTATATAATGGAATACGATATAGTGGTGAAAAAAGAAGAAATGCTAACATTTTGCACAGCATGGATGGACCTAGAGAAAATTATGCTAGGTGAATTAAGCCAGTCAGTGGAAGAAAAACACCACACAATCTCACTTATATGTTGAATCTATTGAACACAATAAACCAACAAACTAACTAATAACATAAGCTTAGATACCTAAAACAGACTGACAGCTACTGGAAGGAAGTGGGGGGATGGGTGAAAGACGGTGAAGGGATTAACCAAAGAACGTTTATGCACAACCCATGGACAGGGATGACAATATGGGAATGGGCTTGGGGTGGGGAGAGGGTGGGGCTGGATTGAGGTGGGGAAAGGGAGAAAAAGTGGGAACAACTGTTAACAGCATAAACAACAAAAAAATAAAACTGAAAAAAAAAGATTGGTTCTATTTCTTTCTTTAGTATTTTCTAGAACTCAACAGTGAAGCCATCTGCACCTGAAGATTTGTTTGCAGGAAGGTTATTAATTAAAAAATTTAATATATTTAACAAATATAGTTATTATTTATTTCTTCTTGCAAAAAAAGAATCAACCAATCAAAGCACAAACAAGTGGATCAACAAATTGATATCTATCTGTCTCTCTCTTTCTCTAAAACCAATTTTAAAAAAGGGCTCAATGGATTGTTCTATTGAATGAGAACAATGTTGCAGATGAAGTTTAAGGAAGGGTGTTAGCTTAAAGAGCAAGTGACATAAATTTCTTCATTTACTTCATATTCCTCAATTCAAAGTGACCCAGTGCAAGGGAGCTCATCTCAAAGAGAGCTAGAGAGAGCCAAGGACATAAGGAATCCAAAAGCTGGATGGGACTTTTCCCTGAGAAAGTACCTTTTTTCTTCCCAGACCAATCTTGCTTCTTCCTTTGATTCTGTCCTTTAAGGTGTGAGAGAATGGACGAGAAGCAGCCTTCTTAAAGCTCTGCAGCGGGGAGGTAACTCAGTATGGCAGCAGTCACTGAACAGAGTCGGAAGAGCAGGACTCGGAAGAGTCCTGCATGCTCTTAGGAAAATACATCTTTGTCCCCTCAGCCCTAAGTGTCCTTTCTGTCCACTCTGACTTTCTGTGACTCTGGCTTGAGCCATTCTCAGTTATGAAATTGCCCTTAAACCTTCTCCGTTTCAGCCCACCCAGCTCTTCTCACGTGGTATATATAGTTGTTTCCTTTAATCATTTGCATTAGTTTTAACCAGATGGTCCCCAGACTCTCTCAACCTCCCTTAGATCCATGCAGAGACAGACGAACACACTTTTTGGTTGTCTGGTATAAGCCAAACACTCCGCGCACACATGCACACACGCACACACACACACTTCATTCATCCTCATCCACAGGCCTGTGAAATGGGTATTTTTTCCCTGTTTTGGAGGTGGGAGAGAATGGACATTTATAGGAATTAAGCAATTTATAGGATATAAAAATATCCTCTATATCCAGGATATAATATCCTATAAAAATATCCTATAAATCCAGGATATAGCTTGTGTGATTCAGGATTGGATTCCAAGACCTATGATCTCCACTTTGTCTTGTTCCAACTCCCTAAAATATTCACTAATTTTATTTATTTATGCAAATCCAGGACTTCTACTGAGTACCCACTTTGTGCTTATCTCTATACTGGGGACTTGGAATGTGTATAAAATACTAATTCTAACATTCTTTTTTCCCTTTAGGAGTGAACATAGTCCAACAGAGCTACCACCAAAGCTTTTTAAAAAATGTTAAATATCAGATTCCATTACCTTCAAAGCCTAAAATATAAGACACCGTAAAATGTAAAAGAAAAAAATAAAATAAAAACAAAACAAAAGTAGAGTGAAAGTAAAGTTTTGGTGGGGAGAAGCTTGAAGGCACGGCTCCTGAAATGATGCTGAGGGGCGTTCAGGGTCAGCCCGCCCTGAGGCGCAGTCCCAGGTCTATGGTACAACCCAGTGGGTGCAGGTGCGGGTGGTGGTTCCACCTTCCGTGCTACCAGGTCCTGCTCCAGCAGGGGCTAATACAGGTGCATTTGTAGGGTTCTCTGCTTTTATCACAAGCTTCTCTGGGCCCCTTTAATTTCTCTTTTGATTATTTCTGGCTTTACACTCTATCCATCCAAGACCTGGGGCACAGGGTCTGGGCTGTAGGTAATGCTTTGGTTATCAATCAGCATGCTGAAAACAAATGGCCTGTGTCTTTGAGTCCGCCATGGGAGGCTAAGCAATACTGCATGAGTTGACTGAGAGGTCACTGAGTGCTGTGGCCTTTATGGAGTCCAGGGGCCTTGGCTGGGCCTCTTTCTGGTGACCTGAATTACAGTCATCTTCCCGGGGAAGGATTTTATTGACAACTCCCAACCTCAAGCTTCCTGGAGAGGATATATCCTTACCTGCCTTGAACTTTTTGCTAATACCCAAATTCCTATAGTCAAGGCAAATCAGGACATGACCAGGAAACGAACAGCTGACATTGGTGGGAAAAGAGTGACTTCTGGCATGTTTCTTCATTCTCACACTCTTCTTGGGACAAAGCTCTGTCTTAGAAATGACTACTCATGAAAGTTACCACTTTCTCCTTTGTGGATTAAGCCTCAAAACGGTGGAAATGTTTTTTGCCAAATTTTAGCTGCCATTTCTGAGGATGCTGCCAGAACCATGTATGTGGTTCCTATTTCTCACTATTAATTACATTTGGAATAATTCACTACTGGGATGCCAGAAGCTGCTGAAGACTCTCAGGACAGGCCCTTTGTGGTTCCCTGAGCTCCGGGGTCCCTTAGTACATCCTGCTTCAGCAAAGGTCAGGGGACTCATGGCCATTCCATCGGTGGCAGAAGTTCAGGGCTCATGTTTCCTGAGAAGCAGATGAGAGATCCCACTTCAGCGCTGCTATGAAGAATTTTCAGGAATATCAGACCTGTTTTACTTACTTCCTGCTCCCCACTTTGTCCACTGTAGGCCCTAACCAAAGACGTTCATCAAATCCTAGGTACCCAGAAACGAGAGGAATGACACTTCGTCTCCTGCTCTAGTTTATCCTTCTCTGGGTCTGCCTCATAGGAAAAGGAAGCAGAAATAATAAATAGCTGGAGGGTTTTTTCCCCCCAGAGGATCCTGTACTTAATCTGCCTTATACAACTTGCTGGGCTTTTTCTTTTTTTCCTGTGAGAAAAATTGACACAGGCTTACTTACTTAAGTATGCATAAAACTGAGGCCCAGAGACAGTAAAAGACCTGAACAGATCCCTGACTGATATTAACCTGAGGGGTTCTACCCTCTTTCCCACCATATCTATCCAAAGGTTAAGGCCGGGTACCACGTCACGTCACGTTTTCGTAAAAGTCACTGGCATCCAATGAAGACTTGAACTCCTTCCTTTGATGGTATACTCAAGAACCCTGAAGTATGCTGCCTTTTAAGAGATGGGTAGTTCTCTCTCTCTCTTTTTTTTTTAAACGTTGAGTTACACATTTCTTTCTAAGTCACATCCCTCTGTTATTATTGGATAACAAGAAAGATATGAGGAAGTCTGATCTGAATAACTACGTTTTGATTTCACAGAATCATGGAGTCACAGAGTTAGATGGGGCCTTTTAAACATCTCATTTGATTTAAATGACTTATCCAGCTAGTTAGCTGTGCGAGTTAGGTTTTCTGTCTTCTACATTACAGTCTTTAATTCTCGGAGAGTTTAGCATTCGAGAGATTCTCAGTGTTAGATTCTGGCCTCTGGCCTCTGAATAAGGAAACAGGCCCTCACTTATTCATTCAACAAGAGCTTGCTATGTATCTCTTCCGTGCTAGGTGATAAAAGGGCTCCAAAGAATCATGAAATTGTTCTGTAGCCAGATCTGACAATCTAGTTCCAAGTTCCAGTACACACACCAGTACCTCTAGTCTTTTTCCATTTAAATAAATGAAGAGAAGATGTATCTGGCTTGCTACATTTTATATCAGACTAGAAACAAAGTACAGTTTTGCTACAGGTCTTGTGTAAACCCCTTAACATATGGTTATCTTTAAATATTTTGCACTGTGACTGATGAAATCCAGTTGGGCTTCATGCCTACCCTTTAAGGAGGGTGTGATGAAAACATGATTTTACAACTCCAGTTATTTTCGCCTTGATTAGAAAGGGTCTAAGCGATGCTTTGAAGCATCTCCGTTATTTGCTTTCAGAGAGGTATCTAATTGCTCTGTGCTCAGTGAAAATGAAAGTCTTGACCCTGTCTATATTCAGAACACATGGCACATTTTAATCTCAGCAGCTCATGGTGGTAGTGTTTGTACGGATGTGCCAGTCTCCAGGAGGCTGATTTCTGAACAGTGGCGCCCTCCAGCTCGTGGCTTGCTGGCAGTGCCATGGTGGAAAGCTCAAGAGAGTTGAATTTAGATCAGATACAGCTCCACTGGTGACAGGGTATGGGATCTTCGGCAAGCTGCTAACATTGCCAAATGTCCGTTCAGTGAAAATAACCCAGCCTCGTGCAGCGTAGCTGTAAGAAAGCACAGTGCTTGACACATAGTAGGTTTCTGGTATGTGTTAGTTTCCTTCCTCTTTTCCTGTATTATATATATATATATATTTTAAAAAAGACATGTGATGTGTGAGTTGCCACTTATTTCTGTGTCCTTGCTGAGAAATGGGGAAATTGTTTTGGAACAAGTTGAAGTGTGTGGAACAGGAATGTTTCCCAAATGGTCTCTTAAGTAGATGGATTTTTTTGGGATGGCTGGTGTGAGGCAAGACCTGGATATATGTTACATCCATGCAAGCAAGGCACCCGCAGACTCCGTAACATTGGTTCTAGGAAGACGTTTGGTTCCCTGTGCAGATGGAAAGGCCAGCCAAGCCCCAAGGCAGACAAAGACGTCACCTTGGTGGCCGCACGGCAGCTCGTGGCCAGGCTCTCCCACCTTGTTAAATTAGTAAAGTCTGAATTATGTGGGAATATGGGGGTAGGATGGATGTTTAAGGAAAAGAGGTATAAATTGATTTTTTAACCCTTGTGAATTTATCTCGTTGGAAAGTGACCCATTGAACTAAGACTGAAGTCACAGTGGTCAGTCTACGCCGGTCTAAGCATCAGAACCACCAGCGGAAGGAAACATAATAGTCCCTCTGCGAGATTTCTTGATAAAGAACCCAATTCCAAATCCTACAGTGGGACTCTGGTAGGACCCCTACAGAGGCGGCCTGACTGGAGCTTAAAAATCTAAGTAGCTTACTTCAGAATCTGAAAAAAAGTTTTATTTCTTGTAGTTGCTCAGTGCATCAGTGGAGTTTTACTTTGTTTTGTAAATCCAGTTGCTCTGAATTTACAGAATTTAGGCATTTGTTGGCTTCCTCTACCCTGGTTATTAGGCATGCATGTAAAGTAGCGGTTTCTCTAGATTATTGGAATGTTTACCAAGTCCTTACTTTCTGGAAATGTTCTTTTGAAATGCACTTCTATTGGTCATGAGGGAATAGGCAATTCCTGGAGGAGATACTCATGGCTGATTTGTCAATTTAAAAAAAAATTTTTGAAAGGAGTCTATCAGGGCATAAGAACCCCTAGAGAGACCTAGGGGAAGCAGGATCCTGCAAGGATTTGGACAACATAAGAATATAAAGAATAAGTTGACTTGATCTGTGGGCATAAGACTGAGTGGGCAACCGTAATAGTGTGGGAATCTGCAGTGCCGCGCCCAGCTACGTTCCCTTTTGAAATACACCCCAGCTTCCTTCTGTGAAATGAAATCTCCCCAGGTGTGTGTAGTCTTTCTTGGTGGGAGAAAAATTTCGTGTGCCTCCAACCAATGGAATCATGCCCTCTCTGCCCTCTCCCTGGCACAGCCTGGGGCAGCCAAGATGATTTCTCTCCAGGCCTGCATCTTCAGCGTGTGATGAAAGCTGGCAGGAGTCTTCGGGAGTCGTTCGTCACAGTGCCTACACTAGCAGGATGGGACAGCATCTGTCTGGTCTTCTTGCAATGAGGAAGCCCCTGGCTCCCTGGTTTCCACCTCCCACCACCCAGGACTGTGTAAGTCCTGCCGATTCCCAAGCCCAGTTCACCAATTTTCCACTGATTCCCTAATTTCCTAATCTTCCCCCAACAAATGCTCTTTTGTGTAAATTGGCCAATGCTAGTCTCTGTTGCTTGCAACCGAGAAACCATAACTGATCTAAACTTTATTCTAAACTCATCTCAAAGTTCATTACACCCCATCCACTAATGTGCTGGATTATCAGTGGAGCATTCTCAAGCTGAAAGGGACTCTGGAGGTCCCATAATCCAACCACATTCTTTTTCTGCAGTTCCTAAGTGTGTGGGCTGGGGAGGAGACCTGGGCTGATTACAGTTTAAAATGTGGGAACATTGTGGCATAAAGGTTACGTGAGTTGGCAAGATACATGAGTCACCTTTTTCAGAGAATAGAAAGAAAGGGAACACAGCCCCTCGACACCCCTGTTGTTCGGGTGGCAATGGGTTGAGTTGATGTTGGACAGGCATGACAATGGTGTGGCAAGAAGTGCCATTAAAGACCCAAGAGTAGGTCTTTTCACTTTCAGTTGCCTACCAGAAGTATTTCTTGCTATTCCCTGCACTTGTGTCTTCAACTGTAAAATGAACAGTCCCTTGTAGAATTACTGAGAGGTTTGAATGAGATGAGCGTGAGTTGTCAGAGCCCCAGAGCCCAGGACCTAACAGAGCACTAAAAGTTATTTTTAAGAATACAATGTTAGGATGTTGATCATAAGGAATTTTTTTCTGGACACCTGAGTCTCTATTAGTAAGAGATGTTTATAAGGATTATACGTGCAAAGGAAAAGCAAACATTACTTGCACGGTATGCGTGGGGTAGAGCGATGGGGCACCCAGATCACCTTTCAAAGGGTTTGCTGCTCAGCTCCCGAGAAGGCTGTCAGCACAGTCAGGGTTGGCTCCGCTGCAGAGAGCCCCTGTCCCAAGGTCATGTCCTTCCCTGAGTGGTCCCTATCAATTGACTGACTGATAGAGGTGGGATAAATGTCCTGGCCATGTCAGACCAATGTCAGATAGCTCTGTCAGGCCAAGTTAGCTCTAGAACTTTCCATGAGGTCAGCCAAGTCTGCTTGTGGGCCTTTATCACAACATAACATCTTTTTCTGCCTGATCCTGCTTCCTTTCCTTCTCTCCCCCAAATGTCAACCACAAGGGCATTCCCTAGTAAATGTCCTGAACACTGAACTCAAATACAGCTTCCAGGGGAAGCTAGTCTACAGTCCCCTGTGCTGGGCATTTTTACACTGAATTCTTTTTAAGAACCTTATGAAATATCTATTATTTATTTCATTATAACAAATGATGGAATTGAAGCTCGATAAAGTAAGCAATTTATCTAAGGAAGCACATTATGTGATAAAGCTGGGAATCAAAACCAGTTTAGTTTCCCAAAGACCGTGCTTGGAGAAATTATTAATGGATCATTTCTTGGCCTAAAAAACCATTTTCCCTCCCAGCGTAAGCAGCTGGGCTCAGTGCTCTGGGCAGGGCCAGTCACTCTGTCTGCACAACTGTCGAGGTGGCTTGGATGAGATTCCCTTTGCTTTTGCCCGTGTTCACCAGCACCCTCCTTTACTCCCTGAGTTAATGGCTATTGTTTCAGCCTAAAAACAGCAAGTGTCAGCTTTTACACATCTTCAAAATTTTAATATAATCATTTAAAAATAGGCTCTAAAATTTTGTTTTCTCTCTATCAGCAACCACGGTTGCTATGGAGTTCAAGTAATAGATTGTGATGTTTAACACTGAATTAATTACTACTTCTCACTCTCAGGGAACATCTAATTATACATAATCATGCCAAGCAGGATTTCGTTTTCTTAAGCAAAGAGAGGTGTGTGCGAATGTGCGTATCTTTTTACTATACAAGGGGCATGAGAGAAGGGTCTTGGTTTGTGGTTTTCTGGAAGACTTTTTTTCCCTCCTTAATTACATTTCTCCTACTAAGTCTGGCCTATATTAAGATCAGATATCTCTCTCACACACCCGAATGGCTTTTCCTGCATGCTAATGGTAGCCTTTTTCTTTTGTTTTAACCATCAGGACGAGGTAAAGGATGAAGATTTCCCCTCATTTCTTCTTTCAGTCTTGTTCTCTCCATTACATGTATCACGAGGTAGTGAGGTATTACTGGAAACAGCGTGTATCTTTTGGATTCAGATATACCTGAGTTTGAATCCTAGTTTTGCTACTTAATTGATTTGGAGCAAGTCATGACTGAATATCAGGACTGAATAGCAATATCAGGATTGAATCTCAATGATGTATTGTAGAATTGTATACCTAAAACCTATATAATTTTATTAACCAATGTCAGTCCACTAAATTCAGTAAAAAATAAACTACAAAAGAAAATACTGAAAAATAAATAAAATAAAAATTGGGATGATTTTATCTACCCCATGGAGCTGTAGCAAAGATTAAATTAGGTTTTAAAGAAATTTAGTGCTATCCTTTTCAAACTTTAATGTACGAGATGGAGATCTTGTTAAAATGCAGATTCTGATTCAGATGACAAAGTTAGGCATAAGCCCCAGGTTCTGCCAGTTAACGGGCTCCCATTGATGCCTGTGCTGCTGGTTCATGGACCACACTTCCAGTAGTAAGAATGTAGATGATGCTAGACATAGAGTATGAGGTCAGTGCATTTGTAACTGTTAATATGAACCCTTAATTAGTTATCCTACACCTTTTGCACTGAGGAGCGCAACATCCGCACCCATTCACCCGTTGGAGAAACTGCAGTATGAGCAAGCAGATCATGCAGCGTCAGCAAGATGAACCCACTGGGTGTCTCTGCCACTTATTGCGGCCTCACTCCTGTGAAGCTTCTGTCTTCCCTGTGGGGGCTGTCGCAACCCCCACTGCTACTCGTGGGAGTTACGTGAGCAGGTGTTGAGCGAAGAATATAAATCCTGTGGTGTTTTTATAGACTCAACTAATAAAGCAATTTTGTGTTTTACTAAAAAGAGACCAGTGTTCTGACACTGACTATAAAGCAACGAGAAACTTACTCCTTTTGATTGACTCATCAGATGCCTTTTTATTTATTTTTTAATCGAATCTAGGTGTTCATTTGAAAATGCAGTTGTGGCTCAAAAGGCTTGGGAGACCCGAAGGGCTGAAATAGTGCAGAGCGAAGTGGTACATTTTAAGATTAGAATACGGCCCCTTGCTGAAAAGATCCTGGGATTCTTACAAAACAGGAGTTGGCAACCTTTCAGATGGGGGTAGGCGGTGTTTCTTTTATTTATATTCTTCTTTAGGGGAGGCGGTAAAATGTCTCTTCTCTGAGAAGGCTGGGGAGGGACTTTCCTGCATTCTTTCATCAGTGGCCCCAGGCAGTCCTCCTCTCGTTAACTCCTGCCTTCGGAGTCAGCAGCACAATCCCATGGCTCCCGGGCTTCCTGGCTTCCTGGAACTTCTGTGTTCTTCCAGCCTGCCCTTTTATTAATAAATCATTTACCCCAGCTGTCCTTTGCTGCTCCATCTTTTTGGATCTTGGACCAAGACTAATACATACTTGCCACGTTTTCCCCCATCGATGACCTTGCTGACCCCCGGCTCTCCTTTCACGCCACCACATGACATGGTAGTATAATAATAATAACCTGAGTCCTCCAGTGGCCACCTAGACCCATCACGGTTTGATTCCTTTCAGACCTCTCTGACCTCCTGTCCTGTGTACTTGGATACACCAGGCACGTTCCTGCATCGGGGCCTGAGGTGTGGCTGTCCCCTTGGTGGGGCCTGAGGTGTGGCTGTCCCCTTGGCGTGGAGCTCTTTACCCTCAGAGAATAGCCCAGTTAACTCCCTACTTTCCTTCAAGGGTTAACTTTCTCCACAAAGGCTTGCCCCAGATGACTCCTTTAATGCTGTAAACTGCAAATCATGGCCCCCACATCCACATTCTTGGTCCCTCACTCTGCTTCTCTTTTCCTTCTTGTTTTCCATAGAGTTCATAAGCTTCTGTCCTGATGCGGCAAACTACGGTTCCAGTAGAAATCTCTCCTCACCCCCTCCCAACATGACTGATTTGGACTGAAGTTTCTCTTTCCTCCCATCTTAGGTAAATGAAAGTCTTCAGAGACAGCAGAAAAAGTTTTTCCTAAAGAAAAGTTAAGGCTATTGATGTATCTTGATTTTGGTGGTGGCTACACAGGTGTGTACACTTGTCAAAACGCATCAAACCGTGCACTTTAAATGGGTGCCTTGTATTGTATGTACCTTACACCTCAGTAAAGTGTTGTTTTTTTTTAAAGAGGATATAACTGTTCATCGTGGGGTGAGTATGAGGTAGGCTGCTATTACAGAGTCGAGATGGTTGTTGGCATTTAGGAAGGTCGATTTCTTCCTAAAAAATAGTGTGGACAAAGAAGTCAGTACACATTTATATCATGCAAATCTCTGCCTCTGGCTTCGAATGGCTGGAGCAAAGGTCTCTGTTCACATTGCCGTTCCCGTTGCTGGCTCTTCTCTTATTTGCTGAGTTTCTCTTGGAAACCCAAATATTAGAAATTTCTGGATTTGTTTGATTTTATGTGATTCTGAACTGAGCTGACCCCCTGTTTTATTCCTGCAGAGGGGTGTGGATTAGAATTTTTAACTCTAAAAACATGCAGTTTTCATCAAAAAAGTAAAACAAATAAGCAAAACCCCTCATCTTTTTTGTTGAAAAACAAGCTAGCAAAAAGGAAATGATTGGACTCTTCTTGTGTTAGTACAGGGAACAGCTAAGAAGAAATCAGCTAGCAAACTCCCCAAATGCACATACTTGGGTGTCTAAAGGTGCCCCCTCCTCCCACCTTTCGATTTTAAACTTTTTGAAATGAAGCAGGAAAGGGAAGGCCCACGTCTAGATTGGGCCACGCCCACCCTGCCGGCAGGGAAGGTTTGAGAAAACCTGTCACCTGACTATCAATGCTAGTGTTGGATGAATTAAAACCTTTGTGGTTCTAGACTTTGAAAGTGTTAAAATGCTTATAGAGGCATTTTACATAATGCAATTACAGTGGACAAGACTTTTCCCCCACAAAACCTACTCCCAGGTTCTGGAATCTTCCCCATACTGGAATAGAGGGAGGGTTCGTTGTAAAGTGCTACTTGGTTCACTTACACATGTGGTGCTCTCCACTCTCGGAAATGTGGTCAGGAGGATGCATCTGCTTCTCTCCTGCCACCTGCAGCTGGAACCTGGCCAGCAATCACGAATCTCTAGCATGAACACGGGAGGTGGGGTTTTCCACAGGTGCTCCTTGTCTTCATCCCTGGACACCTCCAGCTCTCATCCCGTTCTTATCCATCAGAACTTTTCCCCGGTGGTCTTAAGTAAAAAGTATTCAATAATGCTCCTGTCCCCATCACTTTATTTAGACTGTTAGCAATTTGTCCAATTTCCTGATACTGGAACCTATTTTCTCGTATCTCTCTCTAGAATGTCTAGTGATGCTTTCTGATTTTCATGCTGAATAATTCTCCCTTCAGATCCTTTACATCCTATAGATATTTTTAGATTGCTGCCATGTCCACCTCTACCACCCACTGTTGCTCCCTACTGTGTCTGCTCAGCTAAACTATACATATTTAATTCTTCTAATCTTTCTTTATCCGCCAGAGCCTCCAGTCACTTAAAATTGTGTTGCTCATCTTTAGACCTCCTCCTGATTGTTGGTGCCCTGTGACCCTGTAGACGGTCAGAGATGATATTTAAAGGCACTGCTAGGATCATATCTCAGTGTCTCATGCCTCTGCTAAAAATAACAATGCCGAATGAAGGGATTCTGGTGGTAGTCGTTAAGGATGTTTGCCAAGCATTTTCAGTTCTCTGCCTTCTGAAAACACTGTAGGATTGTACTTCCTGGGCTCTTATGATTGGCAGAGGCTTGTGACTAATTCCAGCAAGTGAGTTAGGGGTAATGAGTCCCTTCCAGACCAGTCAAACACCGCTTTACAGTGTTGTTTTTCTCTCTGGAACAGTGGCTGACAGTGTTTAAGACAGTGGCTGCTCTGTTAGCCTGATTCCTTGAGTCATTGCAGAACGAGCTGAAAGCCCCCCACAGAGCTACGTTGTCTTCCTGACAAGAACAAAGACTGTAGTTTTGTTGTTGTTAGCCTCTGAGATGAGAGAGCTGTTTGTTACTGTAGAATAACCTGACTTGTCCTGACTGATTCAACTCTAACAGATACTCTGAGATGCTCCCATGTATAAAGGTGTCTACATCATACCCAGCAGCCTGTTACAATACACTTTAGAGTCTGTGAACACAGCAGATTTCTATTGGATACAGCATTGTAACAAATCGACGCCTTCACCTAGACCCTTGCCATTTATCAGTAAGAAATGGGGCCTAAAGAAGATGACACAATTGGAACCTTTTGCTAAAGACCCAGGACAGGGAAAAATTAAGTGACCCCCATATCTTCAACAGAAGAATTTCAAAGCTGTGTCAGGTATAATTAAACACGTTGCATCTTGGATTCAATACTGCAATAACAGCAGGAGTAAACATATGTTCTGGGACTTTTCCTCCTAGAACCCACTGCTTCATAGCACGCAAATCACTCCCTTCTTCATCTGGCTTCTAGCTGATATTTCTATTTAAGAATGAAATTAGTGACTTCTTTTCCTTTCCCCTAGAGAAATAGGTTAACGTGTTTCTTCCAGACTTACATAAAATGGAATATTTGGGATAACCTATGAAACCATTTTTTAAAGGATTGTGATTAATTTAATATCACCTTGGTTCACCACGCTTTAAATTTATATGCATGCATGTGCATGTATACATATGTACATTATATGTACACATATATAAATATGTGTCTATTAAATTAAAACAACATGAATGGATTTTTACTATTCTTCTGTTACAACTACTTTCATTTCTCTACTTTCTTTTTAATCTTTGTCAACATGGAAATATATTTTGCATGCTTGAATATTTGTGCTGTATTCATTTAAATATTTATTAAATATTTGCCATTATTTCATGAATTCTTTGATCTGTTACTACATGGTCTTCATAGGTGTTCTTCCATTTCATTGGAATAGCTTTCATTCGGTTGAAATTCCATTGGGTTAGATGAAGTGAAAAATAGTCAAATAGACTATTGAATCAACAAAAAAGTTTTCCTACCTATTCTTCAATGGCTGATGTTTGGATTGTTTGCCAGTTTAAACTGCAGAATAAATCTGCTTTAAATAACTTTATGGATTTATTTAAAAACCTGTTTTCTTAGTGTATAGATGTGGGATTGCTGTCTCAAATGTTTATTCTTCCCTTTATTCTTCTCTGGTGAACTCCTGTTTATACTTGGAGATCCAACACAAATGTCCTCTACTTGGGAAGATATGCGGTATTCTCCCAGGTTCTCCCTCCAACACTGTGCATATATCGAAGCACTAACTGATCTTCAAATCTTGAAATTTTTAATCTATCAGTCTGCTTTCACCAGCCTCTGAGCTTTTGTCTTACAGAGCGTGTGTAGGGGGTTTGGGGGTATAATTTTCTGGGGCGTCACCAGCGTTGTCAACAGTTCCTACAAACACAGGGAGTGCTCAATATATGTTTGTGGAATGGAATGAATAAAAGGTTAAGTGCACTCCCAGGCACACAACATCACCATGTGATGTTTGACATTTCACCCCCTGGGCCGTTGGTATCAAAGCAGAGCTCGGGGAAGTTCCGATTCTTTGGACAGATTGACAAAACAGGGGGCTCAGGTATTGTTGTTTTTGTCCCTGAGCCCTGGTTGTTCCTTGACTAGACCTTCACCTTGCTTTGTGTTACACTGTGCTAAATATTTGTCTTTGACTTTTTCCCTTTTCTGAGCATTCCTTTGCACCTTTCCTCCCCTCACCAACCTAAATTTCTTTGCTTTACTCCTATCTTGAAGTCTCTAACTTTATTGATTTGTTTAAAATTAGAATTGTGCTTCCCAGATTTTGTGGGGTTTTGTCCCCCAGTTTGGACAGCTTAATTTCCATCTTCTTGATTTCCTTTTGGGATATTATAAACATTGCATCCGAATTGTAGCCCTGAATGATTTAGACCATCAGTTAGGGCATGGGAGTGAAATTGTTGAATGTGTTGCCTTTTTTCTTTTAGATTTTATTTTATTTATTTTTAGAGAGAGGGGAATGGAAGGGAGAAAGAGAGTGAGAAAAACATTAATGTGTGGTTGGTTGCCTTTTGCATGCCCCCAACCAGGGATCTGGCCTGCAACCCAGGCATGTGCCCTGAACATGGAATCAATCCAATGACCCTTTGGCTCGCAGGCTGATACTCAATCCACTGAGTCACACCAACAAGGGCTAATGTGTTCTTTATAGGCCTGAGCACAACGTGGCAGGGGGCACATTGGAATTCCTAGCAAGCACTATTGGTTTCTGAGCCCTCCCTTGACTGATCATTCTCCCATATTTGAATTGCAAGCAATACCCTTCAACACTGCCTTTCTGAAAAGCCATGTTCCTACCTTCACTGTTAGCTATGTGACCTTGAGCAAAGTGCTTTATCCCCTTCAGACTCAGTTTCCTGATCAGGATGTTTACAGTTATCCTATAATGATGAGGGAGTTAAGTGAGATGATGCACATCATATTTCAACTCCTTAACACAGCTTAACAACACCTTACACAACATTAGCCCTTCATAAATATGGTTTCCTTTTTATTTTGGACTATGTTCAGCATGGTTCACTGTTTTAATTGTTAATGTAAGAAAGTCTACATGTCCTCTCTCCTGGGACTAAGAACTTTTACATAGGACCCAATTTGAATAAGATTCTCAGAGAAAGAATTAGAGGCAAGGTGGGGACAGAGGGAAAACATGGAAGGGTGGATTCTCATGAAAGATAGCTTGAAAAACATGGTGGAAAGTCCAGTTTGTACCAGGTTACCATCCTGTGGGAAGTGAAGCCATTGCCTGGATTGTCTTTCTGCATTTTCTCTTTCCCTGCCCCACTGTTCCATTTCTAGATATTAACATTTTTATATATTTCTGTCTCTTCCACCTCCTTCTTCTTTTCTTCTTCCTCATCCTCTTCTTTCTGTCTCTTCTCCTGTTCTCCGTTTCTTTTCTTCTTCCTCCATCTTCTCTCCTTCCCACTCTTCCTCCTTTGAACTTTTTTCCCTTGTGTGTTTCATGAGAAGATTTTTGGCCAATGCTAGGATATAACCTATAATCCTGTTATTTAGACCAACATATGGCAATCATTTGATGACCTTAAGAAACACTGCCTTTTCATAGACCATTTGAAGTTATTGATTCCCTTTTTGTGTTATTTTTGCAAATTCCTCTATAAATCTACTAGATAATTATGACCTGTTCCCATTCTTACAAGTGATCATTGTAGCCTATGATATGTTTGTCTATATTTGGTTTCCTGTTGGCACGTGCTCCATTGGTTGCTTATTAACCCTGGTATATTTTATTGTCAGTCTTACTGGATCTTTATTCCCATACAGTGGTGAGATGATCCCACACATTCTGCTCTCTTTCCTAGGTGTCCACTGAAGTTTTGTGGATGATGGGAGAATGCTCTTTTGGCAAATTACCTCAAACCTAATGCCTTCAAACAACACAAATTTATTATCTTATGTTCTGTATGTTACAAGGCAGACATGAATCTCACTGACTAAAATCAAGGTGTTAGCAAAATCATATTTTGGGGCGAAATACCTCTTCTGAAAAAGTACTATTGTTACAGTGCTTAGTTCTCCCCTTTTATGAAATCCCTTACAACTAATTCTTCTTAAAACAGGCAAAGAAGAAGTTTATATTCTTTCATTTCATGATGTAAACTGGCAAATTATCATACTTCTTCTCCTGCATGTTAGAAACCTCAGTGCTAAGTTTATCAGCTAGATTTCCTTACAGAAGACTTCATTACTTGACCCCAATATTTTATCTATATGTAATATATATTATATATACATGCATATATATACATAGACATATACACACTTTTTATGCAATTGATTTGATAGCAATATTAAAGGTATTTTCATTGAAATTTTAAAAGACCCAAGGCTTTGAGGAATGAACAGGGATGACTAATATAATCTAAAATCAAAATGGTCACTTCATAAAATGACAATGAAACTCAACTGAAATCTAATGTAGCACTTTGTCAGCTGTGAGATCAGTGAAAAGTCAAGAGCATGATGTGAATGGAAATTACGTGTGTGTGTGTGTGTGTGGCTTTATTCTCTCTTAATCAATAGATGAGATGTCATAATCCACAAAATGGTGTTAGTAGGGTAGACATTAATGACTAAGTTGATAAACAGAGGAATGTACTAAAGAGAGAAATCTGTATGCTTTGTGATCTGAAAATGATATTAAATGATTAATGGTCAAAATAACTACTTAAAGACATGACAGATAAATGTGAATGATGCTGGGTGGAGAAGGAGTATTTCCTCATAAGCCCACTATTCAGATACTCACTAGGAAACTGATTACCCACATGCATTCCTGAATTGAGCAGATGGATAATTATATTAGATAACTTGAAGATCTCTTTCAACTCCGGAATTACATGAGCCTATTTAAGGAGGTACAACTTCAGCCTAGCTGTCTCTTAGAACACTTGCCCTTGGTTCTGTAACACCATACTGTGAAGAATTCCTGGCCACATGAAGAGGCCATTGGTAGGTGTTCCAGCTGACAGCCAGCACCAGCCACCACCACTTCAAGGTGACTGCAGCTGCAGTTACAACTAGGCTGTAACTTCCTTAGAGGCCTGAGTGAGAATCACACGGTTAAGCCTACTCAATGCCCAGAATGGTGAGAAATAACAGTAATAAGTGATGGTAGGTTTTTTAAAATGCTGTTAAATTGAGAGTGGTTTTTAGCAGACATAGAAAACAGGAACAGCGCATTGGCTCAGGAGCAAAGACAACACTGAGTTAGAGTGGTCAGAGTTGTTGGTATTACCTGTTTATGGTTTCACCGTAGCTCCATATGCTAATTTTTTCCATCCACTTCTTTATCTTGCCATAAATACTTGGAAAGCATGAGAGCTCCCTTTCACTAACATCTCTACAAAATTATTCTCCAGACTAGCTATTCAGATAATGTATCACCCCAAGGCACCAAGGGGAGTAAGAGGCCGTCTTCCCGGGGAAATGCATATCCTCCAGTTTTGCGGCAGGTACCGTGTTGATTCACTCATGGGCTGGTTAGATGGGAGTGAAGATAGAAAACTCACGACTAGAATTCTCCTGGTTGGACGTAAGGACGAAGAATTTGGGAAGTGCTCAGAATTCTGCTCATTTTGGAATCTAATCTGCTTCTGACTTAAACAATAAACCATCCAAATATAGTGGTTAAAAACAGCAACCATTTATTTAACTCATTACTAGGTGGTTAACGATTTATGCTCTGCCTCACTGAGCAGTTCTTCTGGTCTCAGATGGATTTTCTCATGTGTCTGTGGTCAACCGCAGCAAGGCCTGGCTAATACCAAGGGCAACAGGGATGACTGTGCCACATGTCCCTTGTTCTTCAGCAGACTAGCCTGGGATTAGTCACATGGTGGTGGCATAGTTCCAAGAGAAAGAGCGGAAGCATGCAAGTACCTTAGAGCCTTGGCTTAGAACTGGCACTCTGCCACTTCTACCACATGCCATGGGTTTTGAAGCAAGTCATCAGGCGGGTCCAGATGCCATCGGGTAGGCAAATATACTGCAACTTTTGATGAGCTGAATTGAAGTCACATTGTGAAGGATGTTGGACACAGTGAGGGGTAAAAATTCAATTTTTGCCATAACTTAGTCCCGGTCTTGGTCGACCAGTAGTACAGACCTGAATAGTTCAAACAAACTGGTAGTGCTAGTTCCATAGATCAGGCTATGAAGGGCAATCTCAGAAACAAAAAGTGCTGGATGTTAGACATTTATTTACAAGGCTGGAGTCATATTCAGGGAAGATATGCTTCTGTTCTTAAGCAGTTTTCACAGATATTTGCAATTTGTATTTTGTAATACTTGCCAACTCTCTGAAATTAACAGTTTGTCTCTAGCACCCAGATTTTATTTGGCTAAATCATGGGGATTCTTCTTAGGGCTGACAAAGTTCCACAGAGATGTAAATAGTAATGGTAAAACCCAGTGTGAGTGGATAAAAAAGGCAGAAAGTGATATCAGTGCTCAGAACTTCTATGTGATGTTAGAATCAAGGAATCTCAAACCTTCGGTGCTAGAAAGGGATATCAACCAACCACTTTAACTCTGATGGTATAGATGAATTAATAATAATGATGTATGTGTGTGTATGTGTGTGAGAGAGAGAGAAAGACACAGAGAGAGAGGAGACCGGTACTGTGAGGCACAAGAGATAAAACAAGATGAGATTCAGTGTGCCAGGAACTATACACTATAAACTCAGGTGCTTTAGTGATGGAATCAAACCTTAATAAGAACCTTAATTTCTTACTTAGTATAAGGCTACAAGTTCTTATTTATGGTTTTCCTTTTTTTATATATAATTGTCATTTTGATCACTGCATAATGTTCTCACAATTAGAAGTATTGGGTTGGCCAAAAAATTCATTTAGTTTTTTCTGTACCATAGCTCTAGTAGTGCTTAGCTATCTTTAACTTCATTTGAAACAATTTTGTTTAGATTGTATTGTGACAGCTGTCAAATAAGTATGCATTGTAAAAAACTTATCAAAATTAGTGAATTTTCTGCAGCCATTTTAATGCTGAAGATGGCAGAATATATGCAACATATTCAGCGTGTTATGCTTTATTATTTCCAGAAAGGTAAAAATGCAACTAAAATGCAAAAAAAAAAAAAAAGGTTTGTGCAGTGTGTGGAGAAGGTGCTATGACTTGATCGAACATGTCAGACCTAGTTTCCTAAGTTCTTTGGTACTATTGACATTTTGGCCAAGTAATTCTTTGCTGTGGGGCTGTCTTATGAATTAGAAGATGTTTAGCAGCACCCTGGCCTCTACCCACCAGAAGCCAATAGTGAGAGATAGCTGATAGACTCAAAATATCCAAATCAATAAAGTTACTGGAGAAAATGAAAAATGTGTCTTATATTTTATGGAAAAAACATAATGGACTTTTTGGCCAACCCAATACATAATTTACTTAACCACCTCCCTGTTGTTTAATAGTTACCATATTTTGCCTTGTATAAAACATACCTTTTTGCCCAAACTTTTGAGGGAAAAATAAGGAGGTGCATTACACATGAGTACTACTAATTCCATACGTATATAAATGCGTTAAAAGTGTAACTCTAGAAAGCAATAATGATATCTATATGCAAAATAATAACCAGAAATATGATAATCAGTTTTGTTGCTAAATATAAGTAAATAAATAATTGAATTAAAATGAAAGATTTTTTTTTCTGAGAGTTTGGGCCAAAAACATGGGTGCACATTATACTTGGGAGCGTCTTATACACAGCAAAACATGGTATACCATGTCTAGTTTCTTATTGTTACAAATAGCATTGCAATAAACATTTCTGAGCAAGGGTATGTTCTCCCCAACTTGTGTATAAACTTCAGGAGGGCAGAGAGTTGTCTGTCTCATGTGTCTCCAGCACCTGCCTAGAACAGTGCCTGGCACAAAGTAGGTGTCTAATGATGCTTTTTCATTTCTTTTCTCACATTTTAAATTCTTTACTCAGGAAAGATTTCCAGAGGTCTATGCCCCGAAAGTGTTTCTATTCCAAATCTTTCCTTTATGGAGAAGAACAAATCACATGCACAACTTTTTTTCCGTGTGAAAAATGTGATCGAGGTGAGCATCTGCCAAACATTTTACTTTCTTTCTCTGGTAAGAAATAAGGAACTCACTTTCCGTGGGCCCGACTTGACATAGAAGAAGAGAGTTAGCATTTTCTACCACCTACTATGTGCCAGCCACTGTGCTAACTATGATACTTGCATCTTCTCATGTCATTTTCACAGCACCCAAGATGTCAGTGCAATTATTATGCCCATATACAAGGTTCGAGTGGATTGTGCAACTTGCTCAATTCCAAGGTCACCCAGCTGGCTAATGGTAGAACCAGAATTTGAATTCAAATTTGTTTGATTTCAAAGCACTTTTTTTTTTTTAAAACCTCTCACTGCCTACCTGGAAACCAAACTGGATATGTAACTCCAAAAATCCTCTAATAAGCCAACCTCAAAAACATCTAGTTCCAATCTTGTGTTCGTTACAGTTTTCAGTCTGAGGTCAGGATGTTATAATAATATCCAAGGGTTGAAGTACCTAAACCGGGAACACTTGTCTCGTGAGTTGCTGACCTGTTCCATTGTAATTTTTGGTGCTGTGTTCTCAAAACCTGGTCTCTCATTGCAGATCATCAGATGTGTCTATAAAGCCGAATTCTGGCCTCATTGTTTGATTTTGTTCTGAGCTTTCAGATACACAAACACATTTGGGGGAGGTTCCAGGGTTTTACTCTGGAAACACGTTGTGCTTTAGGGATGCAGCTAAGGGTCTCTGCTTAGACATCTGTTCTCTGACGCCGCTCACAACCCTGCTGTGAGACTAGTGCGGTGCTGCTCGGGTCTCTCCACTGAACAGCGCCTGTCAGCACTGTCCTGGCTCCCTCCCAGCTACACCGTGCATAGCCAGCATCTGCTGACTGTCTCATCCCACTTCAATTTTGGAAACCAGAAGTAGCAGCTGGACAGTTTGTCACCATTTTTTGCTGTGTAAACCAGTGGAGTTTGTAATAATCCACTATTCTACACCCATGACTAGAAGTCTGAGGTATTTGAATGATATTCCTTAATATTCTCGGTTGTTTTCTGCCTCGGGATCTGATGTTTCTATGGGCCTGAGTCTCTGTGACCCATTGGAAAGGAAGCTTTGCACTCTACTTTGACTAGGTCCGTGGAACTTGATTTTCCCCCAAATCCTGGGACATGTTTTATATTACTCTTTCCCTCTCTTATTTTGAATTCATTGCCTGTTTGGCATGAAACTGACCCTCCTTTTATCTTTTGTTTGAACTTCCCCCACCTTATGCCCTTGACCCGGAAGATAGGTTCATCTGATTATTGCCATCTCATCCAGGGATCCAGCAGCGCCTCTCTCTCTCTATGTTCCTGTTGGCTTCTGGCTCAGGTTTTTTTGTTTGTTTGTTGTTTGGTTTTGAATCCTAGCTTGCTTGTGCTCAGTGCCACTAGGTAATGTACCCAGCCTAAGTTCCAACACTGAGCATTTACTAAAAGTCTATCAGCACTCACGGGCCTGAGAAAATGCAAATAATGTGTGGTGCCTTTTATATCCTGCAGCTTTTTGCACTGTGATGTCCTGGTTTGGAAAGAGTTATCCTGTGGTTGAGTCCTGTCTTTGGTAAAAAGCAATGACTCCATAGCTCTCCAGTCTCCCCGGTTTCTCTTCTGCTGACATGTAACTGCCAGAGGCCTCAGCAAATGGAGCATCTAGGTTCAATTCCTCTTCTCTTTCTGTTTGGGGTCACCAGTCAACTTTTTTTTTTGTCTTAATTATATCGATCTAACTCTTCTGCAGTGGTATACACGGTCTGGAGTGATTGGACAGGAAGTTATTGTGAAATGCTGGAAAGTGTAAAAATAAACCTGACCCATTTCAATCAGGAAAGCAGCATGAGCCTTTTAGAAAATTCCAGGCACTGCTTGAATACTGACTGATTGGCCTGCTGTGGGCATTGCTCATAGAAGCAGGTCATTTCTCTGAGGCCCCTTGCACAAGTGACAGCGGCTGCCTGCCAGCGCCCTCTGAGGAAATGTATGTCCGTGTACCACACGTCAGGGTTCTGGAAACTTTCTCTACTTGATGTAAGCCCCCGCTGGTATTTTGAACTTTGTCCTTTTTCTCAAATCTTTCTTCTTTACAACCAACACGGAGTCCCTTGGAAATCTTTCTAAATGGCCCCTTTCTGTGATGATATGATGAGTTCACCCCTAAAATAGCCCTGCATCCACGTTCTTTTTTCTTTTTATCCTCCTTGGGGCCTTCTTTATTTCTCTCACAGAAGGTTGAGTAGGCAGCTGCCTATTAGGCATGTCTACCTTTGTTCTTGTTTTTCTCTCATTGCTACTGGGAGGGGAGGTTCCCCAATATGGATCTAATCATGTCAGTTATTCTGAGCATCTATCCAATGTTCTCTCTCATTTGTTCAAAACCTTCATCGCAAAATTAAGGCCTTGCCCTTGGGCTGGCATTCAAAGCCTCTCCCTTCTCACCAGGGTTGTTTCCAGCCAGGCCTTCCCAGCAGGCACACAGGCCACGTCAATGGGAGAGACACCATGGGAGGCCCTAGCACAGGCTTCATAGCCCCACAGAACTTACTGCCCTAAACGGAATTGAAAGAAACCCTCCTTTTCTCACCCATCAAATATGTTGGCTAGTAATGTCTCAGATCCATTCGAGCCCTGACATTTTAAGGGTCTATAAAATTAAAATATTGATACATTTAGGATCAGAATCCTGAGTATTATTTCCTTTTTGCCTGTAGTGGGTTGATAGAATGTGGCAGAATTAGCAGGTGGTCAGATGTGTGCCAAACCATTCTTCCTTCATTATGGTAAAGCTGCCACCCCAAAGCTACCCCCATTCTACCATTCGTCTCTCCATCTAGCCGTCTGTAAGTATTCACTGGACAACCACTATATGCTAGGCACTTGCAAGGAGCTGAGAGTATGCAGGTTTTTGAGATAAACGGGCCCTGTCTTCCGGCAGCTCACCAGGTAAGAGTGGTAGAGACCTGGAGACGGAGCTGTAGTATTAGGTGTTATGAGAGCTGCAGTAGCAACCTCAATGGTTATGTGGGAGCACAGACTCCCTGGGCGTGTTCAGGAAAGGTTTCCGGGAGAGACGTAATGCCTCAGATTCCTTTGAGCCCTGATGTTTTAAGTGTGTATAAAATTAAAATATTGATACATTTAGCGTTAGAATCCTGAATGTTATTTCCTTTTTGGCCCATAGTGGATTATAGAATGTGACAGAATGTGAAGTACATACACACACACACACCCACACACACACAGTCTAACAATAAGCAGTCCATGTGAAGATGGGCAGCTGATGATTTGGGCTGTTGGTAACTGAAGCCTTTTCCACCCCTGCACCTCATCTTTATCTTCCATAACAGAGAGAAGGCAGCGGCCCTAGTTGGGGCACTAGCCCCAGGGTACTAGCCCCAGGGTAATCTGCAGGCCATAGAGTTGTCACTCTGGGTATGTTTTACAGTGATTACATGAGGCGAAGGGCGTCTAGGCTTCCATTTAAAACAGGGTGTGTGGGGGCCTACCGTTAGCGATAGAACACCATCCATCATAGCTGAGAGATGGGAGGAAGGGAGAGGATTGTGGAAGAAGATTATGCCAGTTTATTTCTTAATTAAATCTGGAGACTGGGAAGGAGGAGCAACATATTAGAAAATAAAAACAAAAACAAAACCCAAGAGCACAACAAAACAAGACTCGTAGATACAGAGAGCAAACCGACGGTTGCCAGAGGGAGGGAGCTGGGGGATGGGTAAGAAAAGTACAGGAGAATAAGAGGTACAGACTTTCAGTTATGAAATAAACAGCCACAGAGAGGTAGTGTGCAGATGGGGGATATAGTCAATAATATCGTAATAGCTTTGCACAGTGACGGATGCTTACTAGACTTATGTGGTAATCTATCCTAAGACATGCAAATGTTGAATTACTGCATTGTACACCTGAAGCTAATATAATATTACATGCCAGCTATACTCTATAAATGGGGATGCAAAGAGACTTGACTTCTGGGGGTGAGCATATAACGAGGTGCGCGGATGATGTCTTGTGTTGTACACTTGAAACCTGCATGGTTTTATTAAACAATGTCACCCCAATAAATTTCCTTAAAAATCTTTAAACATCAGAGCAGGTAGAAAATAATCTCATTTCAGCATAAGTAGTTCTGTGAGTCCTTCTTGCCTGTAGAGTGGATTCTGTGAGATGGGACTGAAAACACCCTTGCAGGCTCCCGTGGGAGAACTCAACTCCCACCTCCGTGGGTGCCGTGTTTCGGGCGAGGTTATTATGATGGTCCCAGTCGGTAGTGCAGCTGCGCTCCTTGCCTCAGTCTTAGAGACACTGCACGGAGTTTAACCTTTAATGAGTTTATTTTTACCTCAGGAGCAAATCACAGCCCAGCTGTTGGTGTCTTTTCTAACTCGATTACATCCCATCTTGTGGGAATAACTAAAAAAGTTAAAAACAGTTCCAGAGTAGCGTTCATGACTTTTTTTCTTTCAGGGCGAGTTTTTGTAACTCCACAAAGTGAGTAAATACATCTTAGGTTCTTTGCAAGTGTCTTGTCAGGAGAGTCTGGAGAAAAGTGTCTTTACTTCAATATGGGGCACATAGTTCAATTTAAATCCCAAAGTTAACGGAGTTAAACCCTGCGTGATTTTATCTCCCAGACTTTCATCTGAGTTTTAGTTGAAAAAAGGGAGAAAAAATAAAAACTTCCAAGTAATCACTTCTCTTTGTGAAATTCAGGCTGTGATGCCAATAGCGTTAAAGCCGTAATAGCAAAACATTACCAATTTCCCATCACCTAATGCCCATTTAACTATCCTAATTCAGCTAATTATTTTTTCTAGCACTTTCTTTTTTTAAAATTCATATTTTCATTATGTTTTTCCATTACCATCTAGTCCCCTTATACTACCCTCTCCCTGCAGCAATCACCCCACTGTGGTCCATGCCCATGAGTCCCTTTTCCGTGTTGCTCAATCCCTCCACCCCTAACCTCCCTGCAGCTGTCATCCTGCTCTCCATCCATGAGTCAGCTAATTATTTGATCAGGCTGAGAAGAAAATGAGGCAACTGCCTTCTTTATTCCCAGCACTTGCCTAGTTGGAAGACGATTGGAAGGTTGGAAAATTTCTTCTTTGGACTCCAACTACCTCATAAGACTATTGCATCCTACTCAGCGTAGGGATCACCTCTTCTAGGAAGTATTGTCTTAACTGCCCCTTCATAGGCTAGGTTACATGATGTTCCTAGGCGTGAATTTTCATAACAGTCTATGCGTATCTTTAACACCATACTCAGATTTTTTGTGTGTGTTTGTAAGTTACCTGTTTGTGTCCAACACTCTCCTACTGTGATATACTTGAAGGTGGATACCTGTTTATCTCCCCATTGGCTTTGCTCAGGTTGTGGAATAGAGTAGGTCCTAAGCAGTGGTTGAGTGAATTATTGTCTACATCTTCATATCTTAGTTTGCAGAAGTCTACAACTGAAGCCTTGGAGGAGCACTCTCCTCCTGATTATGGCAGAAGCTCAGTGGTAGAGCATTTGAGCTCCTGCGTCTCCACTGGGCAACTTCACTCACCCTTTGCATTCTAGGCAGGCCTCAGCACGGCTCATTCAGTGAATTCGGGTGTAAAAGGCAGTGAGTGTGACATCTGAACAGGACGGTCAGTCTGCCTCAGAACATCCACTTTAGTGTTAGTGAACAATGACCAAACAGCTTGCCTTTCCTAATTCGAGTGTAGTCCTACTTAACCCATTTTCTGTAGCCTTGGACTCTGGTGTATTCATAAGGTCTGTGACTCGAGCTGCCCCTCATTTCCATGTCACGGGTTCCTGCAGAGCAAGACAAAAACATATACTAGTGTCCTGAGTGTTGGACCCTTCCGGGACGTTCATTGGGCAGGCTGTAAGACAGTCTAACTGGAAGGCTTCTGATGGAATGCCTGGTCATCTCTGGCTGCACTCTGGGAGGGGCCTCGGTGACAGTCAGTCTTGATTAGCCAATGGCAAGAACCCAGTAACCGTCATGGTTTTTCGGTGCTGGAAAAAATCATGGGCAAATCCCCAGTCAATTGGATACATTCTGTGCTGACTTGCCTAGAACCCTTGCCAGTTTGGGGATGGATACTTACTCAGGAAATAATGAATCCAAGAAGACAGATGGAAGCCCAAGGTCATTGCAAATTAGAGAGACATGAAGTATTCAGCTTTCAGCCTATCTCTTTTTGACAAATGAGAATGCCAAGAAAGATGATCTTGATGTGGCCAGCATTTTATTCCAGAACTCAGACTTCCATACCTTAAGAGTACCAAAGCCACCGTGACCTACGGTGTTTAATGGTACAGTAGGGAGTGAAACTTAAGTAAATATGTGTCTGGGGGTTGGAGGTGACCAGTGCCATTGTGGCCTTCTCCAAAGAAATATTGTCCAGCCTTCTGGTTGGAGGCAAAGAGCGGTTACCTTTGCCAAGAAAGTTGAGCTTGCCCAACATCATTAGATGAAAAGAATATGTGTGTATTATTCTAACAACAAAGCGAGAGCAGTGAGAGGAAGGCTCCTGCAGGCTGCTTCTGTGAGCCACAGTGGCCTGGATGCTCTTTGAGTGGGAGCTTTCTGTTCATTTGCAAATGCGATGACATTTTCAGCTTTTTGTACCAGGAACGGAAGCACCTTGGGAAGCTCGTGGTTGAATGCATTCTCCCTAGAGAGCAGCAAATGAAGTTAAATCCATTTACTGATGGAGGGTCTGCAGAGAAGGGGGCTCAGGGAGTGAAAGGAGCTGTCAGGTGTGTGGCAATGAGTTATTCTAGATTGAACTGACTTAGAGAAGATGTATTTATTTGCATCTTCCCTCCAACCTTCATCATTTCATCCAAAGACTACAGGAACAAGGCTCAGAAAACATGATTCTGCAGCAGAAAGCCATGGGGTGGTTGTATGCTCTTGACCTGAGCGGGCAGGCTGGGGCTCCAGGCTCCAGGCCCCAGCGAATGAGACACCTGACTTCGTGCAATAGGGATTCAGTTCAACAGCAAATTTGATAAAAAGGGAGGGCAGCAGTGACCAAACTGACCATCTTACATCATTAATGAGGCTGAAGGTGATTCCAAGCGGCTTAATGTGGCAGAAGTTATCTCACAGGATGGCTTTAATTTAAGTAACCTCGTAGTGTTGGGACTAAAAAATAAATAAAGTTGTCCACTTCTAAAAAACTCTACTGTTTCCTCATAACAAAGAGATGAGAGCCCAACGGAAACTTACGTGGTGCTGAGTCTACCCCTCAATTTCCAAGGGAGGAAGAGGAACCCTGAGAAGTGAAATGACTCCCACGGAACTGGAGGGTCTCACTAGCAGACTGCTCTGTGCTTGAAGCCTGAGCCTCTCACTCTGGGGTCTTTGGCCCAACTGCTGCCCCACAGGCACTGGTTACAAAGCAGGAATCGCCCCAGAGTAATGATAAGAACGCATCTGAGTAATCGTGAGATGACCTCTAGACTTTTTTGTCCACTCGCTAGCAGATTTGTTCCTCACTGAAATTTTCCTACTGGGATTGAGTACTTCACCTTTGAATAATAGATATATCATCCTCAAAATAAAGCACTAAATAAACAACCAAAAATCCTAGTAGGGCAGGGCTACTTGTACCACTTACAGAAATGAGGGGGGAAATGCCCCCTCTGGTGGTCGAATTTGAGAAAAACACCCTGTCCTCTGGGGGTAACTTTCCCTTGTGACGGGGGAACTAGCTAGACACGGGGCTGGATTTCATTCCTCACTTACCAACCTTAGCAGAGCACACTTTTGCAGGATGCAGTCTACCCATGGAATGCAGGGACTCTGGTGCTAGCCTTACTCCAGGCTTTTGTGAGACCATAAAGGAAAACATCTATACAAATTCTTAGTGAGGGGCAGCAATCCCTGCCAATGTCCCGTGAAGATACTCAAAGTGATGACAATGTCCCTTGACAGCTAAAGTGTCCTTCGGTAGCTAATTTGAATCTCTTTCTACTACTGAGAGCTTTATGCCAAGATCAACTGCATCTCTGGAAAAGTAGTTTCCAAAATGGAACTGGATTTTTCGTGAGTATTTTCTGGGGAAAGCTCCCTGAAGGATGACTGTAAAGGTCTGCCCTTCAGAGCGCATCTCCAGGGAGAAGCGTCGTTCCCCAGAGGCACTCAGAGGGGCCTCCTGCCAGCACGGCACATTAAGAACCAGGTCATTCTGGTTCTTCTTAGGATGGCTGCATGCCATAGGCAAGGAAACAGAAGGACCGTCACTGACAACAAGCTTGTAGAAACAGGACTCATGATATGTGAGGGACTGGAGGATGCAGGGTGGGAACTCTTGACATGGGGACTCTGATCTTATGTATCTTACATCCATAGAAATGAAGGTTTACGCGTGTGTTGCCCAGTTCTCTGTGATTCTCTCCTCTTTGAAGAGGTAATATTTGAACAGAGACCTAAATGATGAGAGGGAGCCAGCTAATGTGACAATTTGGGGTATACTCCAGAGAGAAGAAACAGGTAGTTCAAAGGTCCTGGGGCAGGCACAAATTTGGTGCGTTCAAGAAAGGAATGGGACAGTATGTTTAGAGTTTAGTGAGAGAAAGAGCGATTGGAGAATTGGGAAGAGTAGTGGACAGAAGTCACATCGTATTGGACAGTGGCTGTCAACTACCATCGCGCGTCAAAGACGCAGGTGCTCTGCTCCCAGAGCTTCTGCCTGGGTTAGTCTGGGGCAAGGCGCTCATGTTTGATTTTTTGTGGCTGTTGCTGAGGCTCCTGCTCGTGTTAGTTTAGGTTCTCCAGGTGATTCTAATTACAGGTGAAAAATCACTAGTATGGAGCCTTATAGGCTTTCATAGAAGTTTGGATTTTATTTTAAGAACAGTAAAAACCACTAAGGGTTTTAAGCAGGGAAGTGACATGATGTGACTTCCATGTTTAAACTGTCATTTTGGCTTCTGTGTAGAGAATGGATTGAAAAGGTGGAAGGGAGCAAGAATGAGGAGAACTATCAGAAGTTTTTGGCAAGTAGCCATGGAGTCTCTTGGTTTGGTGGATAGATAAGGGAAATGGGAAGGTTAGTCCTTCACAATTCCAAAAATGTGAATTTGCTCATGGATTGGATATGGCAGTACTATTGGATTCCATACCAAATCCATGGTATGGTATGGGAGTGTGTGACATTTTTTCGTCACAAGGAGTTACGAGACTAATTGACAAACCATTTTAAAAATGAATGACCGGCAGTTTTTTTGTTTGAGCAACTCAGTGTATTGTGGGGTCATTTGCAGAAACAGAGGAAGTGCAAGGTTTTTTTTAGGCTCAGGGAGTGTAATAAAAAATTCTGTCCTGGCTTATTATATTGGAGCTACATGTCAGATTTCCCAATGTAGATGTCTGATTGGGAGTTGGGCATTCACAATAGGAGTTTAGGAGAGAGATAAAAGCTACGCATAGAAAGTTGTGAGTTTATATGGCGTATCAATGGTATTTCAAGCCATAGATTGAGATTTCCTTGAGAGCGAATATGGATGGACAAGTGAATATGGGTATCGTAACGTTTAGGGAACCTAGGGCAGGTGGGTGCTTTGGGGGTGCATTAAAATTGGGGATAATGGCTCTGTGCAGAACCTTGCAGTGGTATTAAAATATCTTTCCCAAAGAAGAAAAGATTGAGGGGAAAGAAAATGGAATGAAAGTGTTTATAGAACTAAAGCATTTATTATGTGTAGGTTTATTATCTTTGTAGGTCAATTCTTCAGTTAAGAAATTGGATGGAAATAGGTATAAGATAGTATGAGGGTGGGGGGTGGGAATAACCTTTCCAATGACAATAATTTTGGCTTATTTTGTGTTATGGCAGCAAAAGGCAAATGTATGGAAGTTAATAACTGTGCCCTGCACCCAGTGAATCCAGCCCCTCCTCCCATTCTGGCTCTCCCTGCCAGGAAAGAGATGTGTACTTTCAGTTCCTCATTTCTTTCCACTATGATTCAAGCAGAAAATTGCCAGTTTTATGACCAAACGATTATAGTTCAATATCTTATATAACTTAATGATGTCTTCTGACAACCTTAACGCCAGACTTAATGGGGAAATGAGTCCCGTAGTTGGAGAATGGCTGAAATAAAGGAGGGAACACAGCTTGGCTACAGATGGCCCAGAGGAGGTGAAATCTGCCACCAGCATGACCCCGGGACACCAAGGGGCCGTGGAGGGTACCTTCCTGCAGAATCTTAATGAACTTCTCCATCCCAGAAGCATGTCAGTGGTTTGCCTCCTCTCCCAGTCTTACATGGAGTGTTGAAGGGCTGACTTTGGGCAACACTCCTTAAACCCAGAAAGGCACCCTAGAGAAACATGAAGATTTTCCAAGGGGTACACAGGGCTAATGGACAGACCTTCAAGTTCTACCTGCACTGCCTCCTAAACTTGAGCTGCCTAGGCAATCACTTTCTCCCACTTCATCAAATACAAGGAACTTGTCAGTGGCAGGATGGTGCCGGTGGCGCAGGGCCCTGTGGATTACAGACTGAGGCCATTTGAAATATTACTGCAGGTGTTAGAAAATGGATGGTTGTCCCGACTCGGTGTTTAACCAATCTTTTTGAAAGTCAGGGTTTTTTTTAGCTCTTTGTGCAAAACTGAAGGTAGATCTAATTGACTTGTCAGTTGCTGAATCATTAAAAATAACTTTTGCTGTCACCAGTATAGTATGGCTCAGTGGGTTGGGTGTTGTCCCACAAATGGAAAAGTCCCAGGTTCAATTCCCCATCAGGGCACATGTCTGGGTGCAGGCCAGGTCCCCAGTTGGGGGCTGTGAAAGGCAAGCGATCAATGTTTCTCTTGCACACTGACGTTTCCCTCCCTTTCTCCCTCCCTTCCCCTCTCTCTAAAGATAAATAAAATCTTAAAGAAATAACTTTTAATGATAAATCACTATGTGATTTTGACATACAACTTCAACGGGTACAAAATTGAGTGGCACCACCATTATAAAACTTCTTGTAAAAAAGTAGTTGTTTACAGGAAAAATTTTCTAAGTATTTATAGAAATGAAAAATAGGAATGCAATTGAGGCTGAACCTCATTTGTTCAAGAAATTGGTTATATTCACCCATGAATGCATGAAGTAATTACAGGAGGAGTAGCCATTCATCTTGTTGAGAGACACACTTTGAATTACAATTTTAACTCAATAATTATTTATTAAAATTTGGAAGATATTTTTTAACAGTTTTGTGTTCATATTGTAATGATAACTCAATCTTTAACACTTAAGTTACAGAAAACTTTTTTAAAGGTTGACATTTATAGACATTTTTGTCACAAAGAAGTATGAGAGACTGATTAATGAAACATTTTAAAATGTAAGATTATATTTCATTAGAATAAAATTCTATCAGGAAAGTAAAATGGAAATATAATATAAAGGGAGACAAGGAAGTTTGTAAAATTTGTTAGAGAAGTGCATGTCTATGTTTTTTTTCTCAGCAGATAATAGCATTAAATCATTCGCTGTGCCTTCCAATTGCTACTCTAGATTTCAAACAGTTTTAAGATGGCGGAATTAAAATATGCTGGATATTACATCTTTTGCAGCTATTAAAACTCTAATGAAGTATTTTAGATGCCATCTTAGAGATGGTTAAGTGGATTCATAGCTTTTCAAAATTCTTTTAGTGGGCATATAAGCGACAGAACTAGATGATGACTCTTCTAGAGCAGATGCTGGACCTTCTTATGGGCCATTTAAATGCCTTTAGGCCAAGGACACAAATCTTCCTTCTAAATGACCACTCTTGGGCAATTGAGCGCTGGTGTTGCAGACTTACTGAGTTCGGGATAATTCTGAAGCAACCACTGGAAATATAAATATAAATATAAATATAAATATAAATATAAATATAAATATAAATAATATAAATATAAATAACACATAACATAAAATTTACCATTTTAACCACTTTCACGTGTACAGTCCTGAAGCATTAAGTATACATTCGCATTGTTGTGCATCCTTCACCATCGTGGAAATATTTTTAAAAACTATTTAGCACCTCAAATATTTATAATCAATAAAATGCATTTTATTGGTGTTGGCTAAGGGAAAACCAGACATATGAAACCTCTCACCGTGCTTTCTGCCCTACTCCGACTGAGAGTTTTGTTGGCTGTGTGCTGCCATTTGGGGCCCCTGTGAGAAATGCCTCCTAGCATCCAGGTCTCGGTAAGAATTTGATTTAAAAATTGTTAGCAGTTAGCTGGGCTTTTTGTTTTACATATATGCATTTTAAAAACCTGCAATAATTTTGTATTCCTATGTGGTTAAAAATATAAAACAAAAGACAAAGTTTGGACATCTTTTACCAAGGGAGGTGAGCTATACGCTCAGCTCTGAATGACTAAGGGTGGCCATCTTTGAAGCCCTAAGAGACACAGTCCCACTGGCGGGTCTGCGAGGAAATTTTTCTGCCTAAGATTTCCTCTTTTACCTTTTTACGTAAACTTGCATACCTGACCTGTGTGGGAAGTTCATACATTCATTCACTCATTCATTATTCCTTCATCAGACACTGACTGCACACCTACCGTATGCCAGGTTACCACCTATCGGCACTGGGCTTCAGGGGAAGGTTATAATAACCACCCTCAAAACCACTCATGGTTTAGTGTGGGAAAGATAATGATTCAAAATGTTATCCGTGGGGTGAGTGCTTTTGCTGACAGCTAAGAAGGACCTAACTGAGCCAGGAAGCAGAGTTAGAGAAACTGTTTCCAACTGGGTAACGCCACAGCAGAGCCTCAGAAGACAAGCAGGAATCAGCAGAGTGGAGAAAGGAAGGGCAGGGTTTCTAGCCAGAAAGGGCAGCAAGCTGGCCTTCCCAAATAGCCCTCCCTAGGCTTGGCCCATTCTTGATCTGTATGGGAGAGATTTGAACTTCTAAGTTAGACTCCTACGAAAGCTGCCAATTAGAGCCAGGCACAGCGTGACTGGCAAACAAAATCGCCTATGTTGGGGGGTATCCAGACAGGTCCCATTTGGCCTGTAGAACAACGAAGCACCCATGGGGAGGGTGGGTTTTGGCTAAACACTTAATTTTCAGGTGTCCCTCTGTTCTTAAAACGGTGACAGCAAGACCTGGTTTTCACCCCTTTGTGAGCACAGGGGTCAGCACAGCCTTTCACTAAAGGTCACGCCAACCCATGGAGGAGAAGTGTGCAACTCCCATATCTGGCTGGCAGGAACAGGAGAAAGGACCTGGAAATGTCAAAAGCGTGTCACATGTGAGTGAAGGCATTGTGAGTGCAGGGCGGTGTTATGCTGCGGGGCTGCCTGCAGTGGGAGTGGGGATGTAGAATTGGGGGGACGGACATGCTTCTTTCTTACTCTCTCTCCTGTTGCTTGCCAGAGCTTCCCCTTAAGGATTGATGAAGGAATATGATTAGAAGGAGAATGGAATAGAGGAGGAAAACAGACATGGACTGAGTGCCTACTAAGTGCTTTAAGCTTCAGTTCATTGTTATCTCCTCTTTGAACTCAGGGATGGAGAGAGGAAGGGCATTTCTATGCTCCTGTGTGCTCCTAGGGTGCCCCCCCCCACTCCGTTTACTCCTCTGTTGGGGGTATTTCTTTTTCTTCCTGAATATACCTTCTTCCCCAAATCATGACTTTTTCAAAAGTGGAGGTTATCGATTGTGATATTTTGGACCCCTAGTGAGGACTTGGCACATAGTAGGCTCTCAGGTGCTTATTGCTGCAGTGTGCACCACTTACCAGTACTGCTCTAAGTGTTTCTTAACCCTGTGCTTCTCCTAAAACCTTGTACAGTGGGCACTCTTATTGTCTCCCACGAAATAGGGGCCACTGTGTCCTATAAAGGTTAAATAACTTGGTCCTGGTCTCACAGTTAGTAGGTAGCAGAGATGGGATTTGAACCAAGCAACCTGACTCCTGAGTCTGTGCCTTTGAGCTGTTGTACCACACTGTTCCTGCCATGATACTCTTCCGTGGATATTTATAACCTTATAACCCTGTTGCTTTGCAAAGAAGGAGAATGAGTCTCTCTGAGTATAAGGAAGTTGTGCAACACATTCAGACTGCAACTGGCTGGCCTCGGATGCAGATTCAAACATTTGCAACCTCCAAAGTCCATGTCCATTATACCCCAGAGTAATTTATACACTCTCAGAACTTAAACAATCTTCTCAAGTATTTTGATTGAGGATGCAGAGTAAAGGTACCCTTCCTTTAGGAATGTAAGGGAGTAGGTGAAATGGGTGGCTGGAGAAAGGGCAGGAGTAGGCTGAATTTCTCTCTCTTACTATTTAGCCTCTTATTTAAATGTGTGTATGTGTGTTTGATTGAGTTCTCCGAATATAAAACTCATGTGTGTACAGTATAAAAAATTTGAAAATACAGAAAAGGATAAGGAAAATCATAATTATCATCACTCTACCCTTCTGACATAACCATTGCTAATTTCTATTCATCTAGTGTATATGTATATGTATGTATGTATAAATATATTTCTAAGTGAGGTTAGACTCACATTGTTGTGTAATTTCATGAATATTCAATGATGTGATTTATAATAGCTTCATGGTAAGTGGATAAACCATAATTTACTTAATTGTTATTCCTCTATTAGATATTTATCAGTATTTACATCTCAGATCATTTCTTCACAGAAAATTCTTAAAAGCAGAGCAGTTGGATCTCAGGCTTTCCATGAATATGGGGAAGATGTCCTTAAGAAAAATGGTATAAATTTATTCTGCCACCAAATCCATATGTAAATCTCATCTTCCCAGTCTTTATCTACAGTATTATCTTTATAGAATTTGTCAGTTAGATAGATTGGAAACATTTTCTTCAGTTTTGAAATTGCAATCCTTCGATTATTAAACTGGCTTGACCTTTTGTATGTACTTCCTGGTCATTTGTAGTTTTTCTTTTTTGAATTGTTCTTTTTTCCTTCAGGATATTTTTATTTTCCTAATCAACTTGTATGACCTCTTTATTTATTAAAAAGATGATTGGATTTCTTTCAAATCTTTTCCAAATTGTCCGTTTGTCTTTAAATTTTTTTACATATGGAAGTTTAAAAATTATGTAAGCAAACCATGAGTTTACTTTTTTCCCTGGCTTAGCTGAAATTTGACTACCTCAAAATTAGAATCATATTTACCTCTGTTTTCTTTTCAATTTTTATATTTAGTCTGTAATCCATTTGCCATTAATTTTGGTACATGGTATGATGTAGATGCTAATTAATCTTACTTTTTTTCTCAATTAAATAATAGTTCAAAGTGGTATATTGAGTAGTCCTTTCCCCTGTGGTCCTTAGTAAAATTCTCCCCTAGTTTTTATTTAACAAACATCTGCTTCATTCTCATTATATAAGAGGCACTGTGCTCTGTGCTGTAAAGTCTTCAGATGCACAATTCCCAGCTTCTGCCCACCAGGGATTTATAACCCAGTGTGGGGAAGTCAAGCTACCAAATTAACCCTCACACTCATGGAATGAAAAAGGAAGGAAGTTATTTTCATAATGGCCTTAACTATCCATTAAAATATTGATGAAATCTTATGTCTAGTTTTAATCTCCCCTATGGAAGATGCAAAGATGCACTACCCAGATGCCTTTCGAGGAAAGTCGATGTTCATTTGTGGGGAGGAAGCTCATCAGGGAGCCTCCAACTGTCAGATCCTTCAGGTTTGCCTGGGTTGCAGCGAGCACCTCACCCAAGGGCCTGAGCTTTCCAGGGCGTCCAGTGACTGAGTGAGGCCAACATATGTAAGCCTAGCCATTTGGGCAGCCAATTCTAACAGACAGTATTTGTTCCAGAGAGTCTGTGGGTTGGCCAAGACTTTATCAGCCCTGAGTTTTAGTTCATCTTCTCCCTCTTCTAAATCCTGCTTCCTCCCCTTCCCCTCACAGATGTGAATCCCTAATAAACATTTTTTTAAATAAAAGATTGTATTTATTTATTTTTTAGAGAGGGGAAGGGAAGGAGAAAGAGAGGGCGAGAAACATTGATGTGAAAGAGGAACACCCATCGGTTGCCTCTTATACACACACCAGCCCCCAACTGGACTGAACCTGCAACCCAGGCATGTGTCCTGGTCAGGAATTGAACCATCAACCTTTCACTGTGCAGCATGACACCCAACCAACTGAGCCAAACCAGTCATGGCCCGTAATAAACATCTTATACCCCTCAAACCCACGTCTGCCACTGGAGAACTTAACCTGAGACACTCTCCTTCTTTTTCCCTCATGTATTGACCTGGACCAAGGGGGCAAATCAGTTCTTCCAAGGCATCTACTGAAACTTAATTCTGGAGACCTAGGAGAAATCTTAAAAATGACTTTGGCGTGCTCGGAAATGAGTTGGAGCATGATGGGTACATCAATTAGCAAGTAACATGAATTTAAAATGTGTGAAGATGCAAATAGAGAGGCAGAAGTTCAAGTTGGTAATAACTGATGTGTTCACAGAAGGTCTGCAGGGAACCACCTGGCAGACAGAGAGAGTGTGCTGTTGCCAACTTCTCAGGATATGATGAAGGAAGCATGGCATCATCCCTTCATGTCCAAGGAGAGGATTTTTATTTTCCCTGCCCAGTACTAACATGACCTCCAAAGGGATGCTGTGTAGAAACACCTAACATTTACAGAGTTTACTGTGTGCCGGGCACCGCACTAGGCACTCTCTAGGGATCTGCTTACTTAATCATCACACTCATTTTTTACTAATGTCATCCCTATTTTCCGTAGAAAGTTTAAGAACCTTGTTTAAAGTCATACACATCGTAAGTGGGAGACTCTGGGTATGTACCTCAGCAGCCCAAGCACTGCTTTGTTCTAGGTATGTGGGCCGCCCACCAGCTGCATGACCTTGCAAAGTTACTTTGACATCAGCTGCTTCTTCTCTAAAGTAGTTGTAGTGGTGACTATCTCACAGAGCTGTCTGGGTGACTAACTTAGGTAATTAGTAGACAACCCCCCAGCATTTTATCTGCCACAGAGTAAACTCTTTACGTGTGTCAGTTACTAATGGAGTTGTTACTTACTAGGTTTGTGCCATGAATTTCCACATTGAAATTGTTTCCTTTTTGATAAGGGAGTACATGGGGGAAGACTTCTAGTTACCTTGGCAAACTGATCTGGCATAGAAATAATAGATGAAATATACAAAAGTATAGAATAAACACAGAATTGAGGTTGGAAGTGGGACAAGGCCATCCAGGTGCCAGACATGAAAAGGGGGAACAAAGCCTGAGTACATGGCAGAAGCTATTGATGATTAGCTCAGAAAGCTATTAGGATCTGACTATAAGGCCCTACTTCCTGGAGAGCTGGTATTGAAACTCCCACGCAGAGCAAGGGAAGAGGGCTTTGGGCCTTGCAGCTGAGCTCCCATATAGACAGGAGACTAACTGTGACTGGAGAATCAGAAAAGAAATAGCAGCATCAAGGAAGCCATCATGGCCTTGCTGGGTGGCTCAGTTGGTTGGAGCATCCTCCTGAGAACCAAAAGGTTGCAAGTTCCATTCCCAGTTGGGGCACATACAGGAGGCAACTGACTGATGTTTCTCTCTCACATCAGTGTTTCTCTCCCCATCCTCTTCCTCTCTCTCTAAAATCAATAAAAACATATCCTCAGGTGAGGATTTGAAAAAAAAAAAAAAAGAAAGAAAGAAAGAAAGCTGGCCATTTACCTAAAGTTACAAATAAAAACAGAAACACCTGGGAATTGCTAACGTAGTCGAGATTTATACTTTCTGAATATGTGAAAACCCGAGTCAAGAAATGAACACACAAAACAAGTAGCCTAGAACTTGTGGATCTCTCAGGGTACTGGCAGAAGCAAACAAAACCCATCCCTTTGGGATGACTTTAAACCCAGAGTACCCACGCTCTCGGGGAATACAGCTCCTGCTGAAGATGAGTGCACAATAAAAGCTACAAAACGCTTGTGGGAAATAGGCCACCACGAGGGAGAGAAAGAGAGAGGAAAGAGCTAGCAGATATAACAAACTGTCAATTTTTTGTAGGCAAAGAACTGGAGATAATAGCACAGTTTGACAAAACTTTAAAAGAAGTATTTTGACAATATGCAGGGAGCTAAAGTGAGAGAAACAGTGAGGTAAAAATAAGGAAACTAAATCCCTGAGGATCAGGGGAGTCACGGTGAGGAGGACTGTAAGAAATAAGGTGATCGGGGGAGGCCTCCAGGGGTGGGTGAAAAATACACAGAGACAGGAAGGAGGTGAGGGAGCTAGTTAGGCAGGAATCAGACAGCAGAGTTCCGGGTGGTGAAAACCTTTGAGACGGGACTGTGGCTGTTATGTTTGAGGGCAGCAAAGAGGCTGGGATAGCTGGAAGGGAATGCCTAAGGGGAAGAGTGAAGTTAGTTAATCTTGCTGAGCCTCAGTTTACTCATCTATAAAATGGGGACTATTTACTTCTCAGAGCTCGTAAGCCGAGGAGACATATTTATGGGAGAACATTGTTTTAGATTGTTGGTGTCTGCTATCTAATCCTCATAAGAAGCCACTAAGGCAGGTCATGTTACCTCCATTTTACACATGAGAACACAGAGGCTTCAAGAAGTTAAACACCTTGGCCAAAACGACAGTGAGAGGTACAGCTGAGATTTAGCACAGACCCCTGCATCCCTAACACACAAAGCCTTTCCGGAATCTCCACGTGGAGTGGCCAGACACTGGCGTACAGGGTGTGATTCACAGCAGTGGTTTCATCTTTTTCTTACCCTGAACCAGATACGTCAGCAATTGAATCAGTCTTAGTCCAGGTTCCTCCCAAAGCGCAGCCTGAAGGCATGATTTGAATGTAGGTCATGTATTTGGGAGCTGATGCCAGCAAGCAGGAATGAAGGAATGGGAAGAATGAGAAGAAGAAAGAGAAGGAAGGAAAGGTTATTACTACTGTGGGCAACAAGGACCCAGTCATACTGAGAACTTCCTAAGGAATTGTGTTCTTAGGCATCTCAGACTTGTCCCTCCAAAGGACGGGGTGCTGGGACAGTCACCCCATTTACCTGACCCTCACTGTTTATGGTTTGCCCTGGGGGTGGCTCCAGGGTGCCTTCCACATGGGCTCCCATAGTTTCATTGAGAGTCCGGAGGCTTTACCATTTCCTTCTAGAGAAAATTCCGGCAGTGCAGCAAGTACCAAGAGACCTGCATTTCCATTCTCCTTTCCCCACTGAGGGGACCTCAGCCTCTGGCCCTCCAGCTGCCATCTCTTCCACGATTTACTGTATTCTCATTTAGAATCTTTTAAACCTAACTGCCTAATTTCAGAAACCTGTATGGCCTTTTTGTAACAAAATTAATCTTTCCAAAATAACACAAATGATGTGTGTGTGTGTGTGTGTGTGTGTGTGTGTGTGTGATTTTAACTAAATGAGATAAACCAGACTGAACTTACTCAGATGTGTTCCAAGTGCATTGACTATTCAGAGGATGTGGGTAAAATTATTAAATGTTTCAATATAATTATATAGTATTTGTAAAATATGACATGTTAATGAACATCAAATCTGAATAGAGGTGAGATGGTAATAGTATATGAAAGTCCTTTGTGCTGGATGTCTTCTTCACTAAGATAGATTTCTAGTATGAATTTCAGAAACCGTCATCTTCAGAATTGACCAATAATACTCACTTTGTGTACTACAAAGTTTGACCTGCATGGTTGTGAAGAAAAATCTCTAAGATTTTAAAGATGATTAAGAGAACCCAGGAGGGAAGAAACAAAGAGTGGCAAAAAGAGGGATATTTTTCAGTCCTTTAACCATTTCAAAGCATTTTCATGTCAGTTATCTCCTACCTTCATTCACTCGTTTGCTCAGTCACTTACTCGACAGCCACGCTGTGCCCGGCCCCTGGCAGGCACTTGGAGATTCAGATTTGAAAAACTCATCTCTGCAGGATCAAGAAACTGCAGTAGCCTGAGGATAGCACAGGTGGTAAATAAGGCTCCTCTGTGCACTCTGAACAGTGAGGAAGATGAGACTTAAAAGATGAAGTCATTTACCAAAGCAAACAGCGATTAATGTTTGAAAAGGGCTGAATTTTAACCAAGCCCCCTGGCTTCAGTGAGAAGCCCAGACGTTTTGAAGATGGTACATTTAATGTGTTTCACTTGGCATAGAGAACCAGCATGTTGATTTTTGAACCAATCACGCCCCAGAGGGGAAAATTAAAAGACAGGAACATGCAAAAATTACCACTTCTGTGTCCTCATCCCAGGAAGTGTTTTTCTTTGACTTCAACTTGAGTTTGGGCTCCTCTGCATACACTTTCAATTTAATTTTGGATTTTTTTTAGAAGGACCCTGTACTTTGCTCTGCCATTAAGATTCTGAATGGCCTTTGCATATTCATTATTTATGTTTTTTATTTTTCCATTTTGGATATTCAAATGACTGGGGTAAGTAAAGTGTGAAGCTTTAACTCCAGTAAACATGCAGTTAGGTCTAAATGTATGGCATTGCCAGCCTTATGGAAGGCAGGACAAAGATTTCTCTTCCAGCAGGTTTTCTGTCCTGTTAGCTTATTTGTTCCTGAACAAATGTCTGCTTCCAGCCATGTCCAAGCAATTTATATAAAAACTGGAAAAATTTTCTTTATCTTTGTTGCTTCTTGGGAACTTTGACTTCTTGGTAAGAGTGGGGCCAAAGAAAGAACCAATTTCATTTTATCCATACCTGGGCTCACCAACAGGGAGGGTGAGATTGATTCAGGGAGAATTTTGTTCCTTCCCCTCTCCTACTTCAGAGAAAACATTCAACCAGGCTTAGTCAAACTTTCAGGGGATCCCTGAGCAAATCTGTCTTCACTATGGTCAGGGTTCATGTCCTCCTCTATTTTCCAGCCCTTCCCTGGCCTTTTGTCCTTCCGTTTGACCTCAGGCAGTCTTTATAGCCCTGGGTCCACACTCTCCGCTTGGACCTGATGGCAGGTTTAGCTTCTCTGATTTGCCCGCCAGGGTTTCTCTCTGGGCCCTCATTTTTACATGACCCTCCAGCCCAATAACCTTCTTGCCCATTCATCTCAGCTTCCGAGAGGGAAAGTAAGACAGGTAAGGGACAAAGTTCTGTACCTTGCTATCCACAGTGTCTAGCTATGCTAGGAATTTACCAGCTTACTCTGTTGCAGAGCTCTACAAAAGAAACAGATTTTCTGATCTAAATATCACACAATAAAATTGGAACAGGGAGGCTGACTATGGAGAGAGCAGATAATATCTACCATTTATGTGTCCCCTACTCTGTGTTAGAAACTGCACTTCGCACGTACGTCCTGTGTGGTAGTGATGACAATCCCCAGTGTCCACATGAGGAAACTGAGATTCAAGGATGGTGTGTGACTTTGAGGTTATGTGTCAAATGTCACATCACTTGTACAAGCAGTGATTTAGACCTTCCTTGTTTCTAACTCATACTCTGTCTAGAATAGGATCATAAGATGCTGCTTCATAAGATCTGAACTATATATACACTTCTGGGAGGGGCACATGCTAGAATAGGGTAGGATGTACTCACAAAGTGCACCAGGCAAGGCTCTGGCCTCAGGGAGGTCCAGTGTGGGGCTGCATGGTGTTCCTAAAGGCCGAGGTAGAAGTAGGCACTATGAGGAGCTCCAGTAGTCAAGAAAGGCTCGTGAGAGCTCTGTGATTGGTTCCCAGGGAACAGGCTTGATGTTGGATTCATCCACACCCAAATCCAGAGGACAAGGGCAAGACCAAGGCAGGACCCCTATGCAAGATGGAGAGCACAGTTACTGGAGAGCAAAACTCAGTCCCTCTGGGGTACTTGGTTTTGACAACCGGGTCAGAATCAGTGTAAATACCCTTCCTGAAGACAAGGCTATGAAATTCCCTCAACACACTATCATTGAGTAAGAGTTCCATAAGACGGGTGTGTATCACCCCAAGCGTGCTTAGGACAAGTTCTCCATGTGGTTTCTTGCAGCCTTGCCCAAGGATTGGTCCCGAGTGCTTTCCATTCCACGTCCTCACCATCCCTCTGCATGCCTAAGGACCACATTTGGTCTTGGAGGGTTTAGGATTTTCCTGGGGATGTGGAAAGGGTGTTGCTAATAAAAGGTGGGATCAATGAAATTGCATAAAGTCTTGGGGTACATACTGAGTTTTGATGGCTGCGATTGAGAAGGTGTCCTCTCTGGAGAGCATTCTCCCTACCTCCTGATGGACAGTGGTCCCTAGAATGGCTCTCAATCTGCTCCTAGGTCCCTCCTGACCAGTCTCTCCAATGCAATCCATCCTCCAGCGGGACAGCTGTTATCCACCCTCTGGGGAGGGCTTCCTGATCTTCAGGTATTTCTCACCAATTCAGCTGTATAGAATAACTTTGCTTTTGTTACTTGAAATGTCTGGGCTCTTGAAACTAAAGAAAAATATTCCCTTGCCCTGGCTGGTGTGGCCTAGTGGATTGAGCACCAGCCTATGAACCAAAGGGTCGCTGCTTTGATTCCCAGTCAGGGCACATGCCTGGGTTGCAGGCCAGGTCCTCGGCGGAGGGTGCATGAGAGGTAACCACACATTGATGTTTCTCTCCCTCTCTTTTTCCCTCCCTTCCCCTCTGTTTAAAAATAAATAAATAAAATCTTAAAAAAAAGAAATTTAAAAGGAAATTCTTCATAAAAAGAAAAAAAAATATTCCCAAAATGCTGATGTCTCTGGTCCAAAGTCTACTTAAAAACTCTTAGCTGAACACATGTCATGCTTTCTCTGTCTTTGTTTCCACAGTTACAGGTCTCCCTGAGGACAGGGTATGTTGAAATCTCTTTTCAACAGGATATGTTGAAATCATTGCAGGGGAAAGACAGATGCATTCCTCTAATAGTCTCACTAACAACACGACTCTTCAGGGTAGACAGGAAGGGCTTCATTAAAGATGTACCTTTACTGTAGGATGGACCCGTGTTGCAGAAAAATTAATGTGTGTGTTTGAGATCACATCTTGAGTGAGGCAAAGTCTGAAGTCCTGTGGCTGTGCTCGGAGGATGGGAAAAACATGGCACCTCCAGTTAGAAAAGATGAAAACACAGTAGCCTCCAGCCAACCTTCCTGAGCTACTAGGGGACAGAAGTGGGAGTAACCGATATAAAACTCAATGAATTACCCTGTCACTCTGTAATTCCATCTGTATACTTGCTTAAATGTACTTTTAAGGTTTAATAGGTCTCCCTAAATATGTGTGTGACAGGTGAAGGATGAGGAGAGGAGTTACCTTCGCCCTGAAGAAAGGTCATTAATCGACTGTCAGCTCCTAATGAACAGAGGCCATTGTCCAACAAGATGCAACAGATGCAATGTGTTAGGCAAGGTGGCCCCATTTTCAGTGGTTTGTGGGAAAATATGTCGGCTTTTGGAGATGCTGATTGCTTCCAGTCTAGGAGCTTTTGTGCCGTGCTTTCCCCAAATTGGCATCTGCTGTATCTCTAGGGGCATCTCTCTTGCTTGGCTTCAGTGCATCTATTTGAAGCTGACTGGAATGATTTTGTCGGTAATAAAGTTCCCATTGTGGTACTCTCTCCTTATCCCTCGTGGGAGGCAACAGCATGCCCAGGTGAAAAACGCTCAGCCAAGATGCTATCAGTCTCCTCCCTCGGCTGTTGTAGGCTCTGCTTTCTCATAGGCTCTGCTTTCTTGCAGCCTCTGCAGGGCTTTGGAAGGTCCCAGGGCTGTGGGAAGAGCACAGACTCCCCCAGCTGGAATCCTGGTCTCCGAAAGTTTCTTAAAATCTTTGAGCCTTGGCATCCTGACCTCTAAGAGGGGAGATAATTTTATTGAAGGAGGCGCATTCACCTCCACTGAGATCAGGTCCATGATGAATACATGAAGAGGCCGACATGGGATCAATCACCCGACTGAGATGCTTGGTTGTTTGGGGAAGCTGATTAGAAAGCTAGTGAGTAGTTGAGAGGGAATGAGGCAGTGACCAGGTCAGAAAGATACTCCAGGGAAAGCCAGGGAAGAGAGACCAGCAGAAAAAGGACACTGCACCTCAGAGGGAGGGTTCTGGGGACAAGCCTGAAGTGTCTGCTGCCTCACGGGTATCTACCTGTGGAGCACGTTTGTGCGTGAGGGCCCAGGAAGCCCCACAGTCTGTTTAGGTGGGTGCGTTTATTATGCAGGTATTTTCCGGATGTGCTTTGCCCACAAAGGCCTCTCTTACCAGAACATTCTGATCTTCTCCCGGAATGCAGAGAAGCCATGACATTTGCAGTGTTTCCTTCACCTTTTAGTTCTAGCGTCTGAGATTATGGAATGAGGCAAATCAAGAAGAAAAGGGGATGGAGAGCCCTGGACTCGCTCCTTGTTCTCCAGCTGTGACATTTACGGATTTCTTTTTTCAGCCAGCTGCCTGGCACTTTGCAAGTTGCCAGCAGGAACCCTGACCCACAGCAAACAGACCCCAAAGATTCAGGGCTGTGGGGTATTATTTGTGTCTTACATTTTTACCTGTGTCCATACTGAACTTTGAAGAATACAGGTTAGACCCTTCCAAAGAATTATACATTCAGTGACATTCAAACTGATGTAAGAAGTGGTTAGAACAATTTTTCACTCTTCCCTTCTATTTTCTTCTCTCCCCTCATTTCCTCATTCTCTTTTTCTAGCATCTTGTTAGACATTTATTGTGTATGAACTAAAAGTCGACTCCACCAAAGGTGGATAACTTTCTGAAATGAAAGTTAACGATCGCTGAAACCTGTCTCAAGAAGAATCAAAGGTGTTGGAGAACGGATGCTCTGTCGGATAGGCTTGCCCAATTACAGCCAAATGGGACGGCCTCACAGCCCTGCTGTCTTCCCCTTTCTTCTTCTCCCCTCTGTGGGGCCCAAGGCCCTTCTCATTAAGACCTTCGCTAGAGGTGAAAAAGGGAAAAGACAAAAGAAAAAAAAAGCTGGAACAGGAAATGAGCTGGTTTAGCTATTTAGTAGCTAAGGGAAAAAGTGATCTAGATAAGAAAGAAGAAATTAGCCCAGGTCAGATAAAGGATAGTTTCTTAATTGCGTGGAGACTTTATTGTTTCTTCCATTCTGCCCCATCCCTTATCAGCCAGTATAATTGAGGCAAGCTTTAGAGAGGGATTTTACGAGAGGTCCTCTTAAATAAAAGGCAGCTGCTGGTTTAGGATTGGCTTGAAGAAAATAAATCCATCTTCAAAGAAGATGCCCAGAGTGGTGCTATGGCTTTCTGTTACTTTTAATCAGGAAAAACTTTACAAGGATAATACCTAACTCCCAACTTCTCTGTGTTAGAGGGTGAGGGGGTGGGGCAGGGCACAGTGGAAGGCAGAGGTGAGCTCCCCCCTAACAGCCCCTAAAGCTCTGAGGAGGCTTCCCCAGAGGCCACCAGATCACATTGACTTGGTGATTTTGTGGGCTTTCTGGCCAGTTAGGGTTGGATTGAAATCTCATCTCTGTCACTGTAGCAGCTAGAATGCTTTTGACAACAATAGAATACTCAACTATTCATTAATTATGATTATTTATGTTCCTACAAATATAGGTTTTTTAAAAATTCTTTTGCACCTTTGTCCAAAACATTCTGGTTTTCACATCCAGGCTGGTTCCACCTTACAGTGAGACAGCGGCCAAGGCTCAGGAAAGGATGTCCTCACTCTCCACAGGAAGAATAGAGGTTCTTTGTCTTTGCTTTTCTCTTTCTTTTCTAGGGAACACATTGCAGAAACTCAACAGACTTTCCCTGCTGTGTTTTTGGCTGGAACTAGTTAGAAGCTCACCTCTAAACCAGCCACTGACCAAAGAAAATGAGATCACCATTTGGGCTTGGGACCAATGATGCCTCCCCTCTGGGCGAGAGCCCACCTTCCATGAGGACCCTGCCACTGGACAAAGCTGACATTCTGTCAGCAAGGAGAAAGGGAGGAAGGGCAATTGGGCAGGCAACCAGGTGTCCGGTGACCTTGAGCCTCAGTTTCCTTACCTGACAAGTAGGGAAAACAAAACTTATCACAAGATTGTTGTGAAGATCAATGAATGACAAAAGCTGCAAGAAGTTCAGAAAAGATATTTTTAGGTTCAGAAAAGATATTTTTAGGTATAGTCTTTTTGGTAAAGTTTTAAATTGGCTGGAAGTTTAAATAAAGCTTATGTCTTTATGCATTAAATTCAACTGCCTCTTTCTCCTAAGGTAGAAGAATTTTGCCATCAGAACTAATGAAGCCACTTACCCATCTTTTCAATCATAGAGTCAAGTATGACTTATTGAAAAACCAATGTAAGTCCAGTATAGCTCCAACTTTAGTGAATCACTTGTTCTACACAAACAAAAATGAAAGATTGGCCACTATTCTGAGGGATTCAAATCAATCAGCAACCCCTGATTTTCTTCTGATATGTGCATAATGCTAATATGATCACTTGTCAGACTGCATATTCTGAATTTAAGCTAACATCTTCTATATATTACAAGTTAATAGATTTAACCTGCAAGGTATTATATTATTCAGTTTTCTGAGGTTATAGGACCACCCATAAATGTTTTTAAATCCATTTTAAAATGTTTAATGAATTTCTAATGAAATTCTAATGAACTTTCTAATGAAAGTTATAAATTTAATGAATTTCTTTCATTGAAAAGGCTAAAAATCATATGAAATCAGAATTGTCCTAAAAAATTAAAAATATAAGGTGAACCTAACATTTTGTTATAAATTCTACTAATATCCCTAATTTTTTTCACTGAAAAAGATTCAAGAAATATTCAATAGAAATCATTATGTTCAGTTCATTACTAAATGCAATCTTTTTAAAGCAAAGATATTTTATTTCCCTCTATACCCCATCTTTCCATGATATCTCAGTGATAGTATTTGGAAGATAGATATACTTCTGAACACAGATTTGGATATAAAACATACAGAGTAGCTTAACTATAAAATTTACTGGGATGACATTGGTTCATAGGGTCATACAGGTTTCAGGTGTACATTTCTATGATACATGATTTGTATATCGCATTGTACCCCCACCACTCAAAGTCAAAGTCATCTTCTGTCACCATATATTTTCCTCCCTTTACCCCTCACCTCCTTCCCTCTGGTAACCACCATGATGTTGTCTGTCTGTGTCTGTGAGTTTCAGTCTTATATCCCACATATGAGTGAAATCATAAGATTCTTAGCTTTTTCTGGCTGACTTATTTCTCTTAGCACAGTCTTCTCAAGATCTAGCCATGTTGTTGCAAATGGCAGTATTTCATCTCTTCTTACAGCTGAGTAGTGTTCCCTAGGATATATGTACCACATCTTATTTATCCAGCCATCTATGGAAGGACCCTTTGGTTGCCTCAATGTTGGCCATCGCAAATAATGCTGCAGTAAACATAGGGTGCATGTATCTTTGCAAATACATGTCTTTGAGTTTTTCAGCACATACCAGGAGAGGGGTTGTTGGGTCATATCGTAACTCTATTCTTAATTATTTGAGGAACCGCCATACTGTTTTCCATAGTGGCCGTACCAGTTTGCATTCCCACCGGCAGTGAATGAGGGTTCCTTTTTCTCCACAACCTCTCCAACACCTGTTACTACTTGTCTTGTTGATAATAGCCATTCTAACAGGTGTAAGGTGGTCTGTCATTGTAGTTTTGCTTTGCATGTCCCTAACAGCTAGTGAAGTTCAACATCTTTCATATATCTGTTGGCTCTTTGTGTATCTTCTTGGGAGAGATGTCTGCCCAGTTTTTAACTGGAGTGTTTGTTTGTTTAGTGTTGAGTTGTATGAGTTTTTTTGTATATTTTGGGTATTATCCCCTTGTCAGAACTGTTGTTTGCAAATATCATCTCCCATTTGGTTGGTTGACTTTTTAATTTTGCTGTCAATGTATTTTGCTGTGTAGAAGTTTTGCACATTGAGATGTAAAAATGTTCACCCATGCAGCCATTTGAAAAGTAATTTGGTGACATGTTTCTAAGCTAACAATTATGCTTCAGGGAATCATTTCTAATGACATAACCCCCATAAATAGGGGGAAATGTTGGGCACAAAAATATTCATCACTTGTTATTTTAAAAGAGTAGACATTAGTAAACCACCAGAATTATCCAGCAATAGAAAATGGTCAGGCAAGTTTTGGTTTAGCCACTTAATAGAATATTATATAGCCATTCAAAACATTTGTGAAGAGTTTTTATAACAAGTTAAAATGTTCCCATTAGACCATGAACTGAGAAACAGGATGAAAGATTTTATAACTATTGAAAATCTAGAAACAAGTGAGATTCATTGGATAGGGAAATTTATAAAGTGGATGATGTGAAATACGTCAAAATGCTGCAATGACTGTGTGCGCAAGGTTGGATTGTGGGTGGTTGTTTCTTTTTTGCATTTCAGTCTTTTCCAAATCTGTATTAATAATCATATATTGCTTTTGTCATTTTAAAAGCATACATTAACTTATACACTTATTAAAATAAAAGAGAACATGTTCTTGCTGAAGCTAGCTAGAAAATCTGCCCTACAAATCCTTTACATTTCTCTCTATAGAGATTAAAACGCTGGCCTAACAAAACACATAGCTGTTTTTTCTCTCCCATACTGCCTCGCTTAGCAGATTATGAGATTCCAAATTGAGAGTCAAGGGGTTTTGCCTGCACTGGATTCTATGATGTTCTGCACTGCCTAGTTAATACTAGACACCCAAAAAAGTGTTTAAATCTATTCTTCTGTAATTTACCCAGAGTTAGTTCAGTCTAACAATTTCAGTACATTCTCAACACCAGGAAGACAAACAATCCAACTAAAAAGTGGTCTAAGGACCTGAACAGACACTTCTCCAATGGGGACATATAGCTGGCCAATGGACATATGAAAAATGCTCAGCATCACTAATCATCAGAGGAATGCAAATGAAAACCACAATGAGCTATCACCTCACACCTGCCATGATGGCTACCATCAATAAATCAACAAACAACAGGTGCTGGTGAGGATGTGGAGAGAAGAGAATCCTAGTGTTCTCTTGGTGGGAATGCAGATTGGTGCAGCCACTATAGAAAATAATATGGTGTTTCCACAAAAAATTATAAATGGAACTGTCTTTTGACCCAGTGATCCCACTTCTGGAAATATACTCTAATAATCCCAAAATGCCAGTCAGAAAAAATATATGCACCCCTATGTTCATTGCAGTATTATTTACAATTGTCAAGATATGGAAGCAGCCCAAGTGTCCACTAGTAGGTGAGTGGATAAAACAACTATGGGACATTTACATTAGTGGTATACTACACAGCTATAAAAAAATAAAAAAATTTTACACTTTGTGACAGCATGGATGGACCTGGAGAACATTATGCTAAATAAAATAAGCCATTCAGAAAAAGACAATTACCATATGATTTCACTCATATGTGGAATCTAATGAACAAATTGAACTAACAAGCAAAATAGAGACAGACTCATAGAGAGCAGGCTGACAGCTGTGGGGGAGGGGTGAGAGGTGTAGGGACTGAGCAAAAAAACAACAACTCATGAACCTGGACAACAGTGCAGGATTGTGGGGGTGCAGGGAGAGGCAGACGTGGAAGAGAGTATGGGGGGATAAATGGTAATGGAAAAAGTACAATAAAAATGAACTATTAAAAAAAAAGAAGAAACTCTTACCCTTTTGCGACAGCATAGGTGGACCAACCTGGAGATTATTTTGCTAAGCTAAATAAGCCAGTGAGAGAAAGACTAACACCATTTGACCTCACTTATATGTGGAATCTAATGAACAAAGTAGAATCAGAGGCCTGGGTACCTGGAACAACTGACAGATTGCAGGGGAGGGAGGTGGGGAGGAGTGGATAAAAGAAGGTGAAGAGATTAGCCAAAGAACATGTATGCATAGCCCAGGGACAGAGGCAATAGTGTGGTGGAGGCCAGGGGAGGGGGAGGCCAGGGCTGGGGGGGGCATGGGCAAAGAGGGGGAAAATGAGGGACATCTGTAATAGTATCAAAAACAAAAAATTCAGTATATTCTAAAAAGGTTTCAAGAAATATTTGGATGATTGCACATTTGTTAGTTGTTTCAATATCATTTATAAATTTAATATTTATTGTATTTTTTCCATTACCATTTAGTCCCCCTTTACACCCCTCCCCCAGCAGTCACCACAAAAATCACCATTTTTGTCCGTGTCATAAGTCCTTTTTCCATTTGGCTCTATCCCACCCCCCACCACTACCTGCCATCCTGCTCTCCATCTATGAGACTGTCCCCATTTTCCTTGTTCAGTTTTTGTGGAATCCTGTGATAGAATTTGGAGGCATAATTTAAAGTTGTTGAGGTATACAAGGTCTGTCCAGAAAGTATCCAGCCACATACTAGGAAAAAGAGAGACATTTGTTGACAAAGATATAAGACACAAGAAACATTGTACACAGGACAATGACACCTCAGTCCCCTTCAAAGCAGGCACCTTGGGACCTCACATAGTTCTCCCAGTCGCCATCAAATGCCCCTTTGTGGTTTCCTAAATCTCAGGGAAGTTCTGAAGTCTCTTCCCTTTCAAAGGTGACTTTAGTTTTGGGAAAAGCCAGAAGTCACAGATGCCAAATCTGGGCTGTAGGGGGTGCTGAGTCACCTGGGTGATTTGAAATTTTGTCAAAAAACTCTGCACAAGACATGATGCCTGAGCAGCCGCCTTGTCGTAATGAAGCTGCCAATCACTGGTTGCCCATAGCTGCAGCCTTCTGAATCATCTGAACAGTTTCCATGAAGGAATGTTCAAGCTTAATGCAAAACTTGATGGAGCTTCATTGCTCGACACACTCAATCACTTCAAATGTGACAGCCACACAGTACACATATTCACTCAATGGTGTCTACCACTCCCACTGACTAGTACAGTGAAGCTGTCATTGTTCACACATGCGCATTCCAGTTCACTCTCCTTGGCTGCCAGGTTACATTGGTGTTGCACAAACCATTCTTATATTAGCAATGGCTGGACTTTTTCTGGACAAAACTCATATTTCTCAAAGAGCAACCAGTCCATCTTATTACCAGACACACCACCTCCCATGGTGTGTTTGATAATGGAGCACACAGGTAGCACACCAGGCCAGGGGGAGCCCAGCCTTCCAAAGACAATGCTCACTGAGCAGCTCTAAACCCCACACACATTCATGATGAGCTTACAAATCACAAGTTCTCCAAAGGAACAAAATGCCAACAGGAAAGAAATGGAAAGAATGGAAAGAAATGTGCTGATGTTAAATCAGCACAATGGAAAGAAATGTGCTGATGTTAAATCACACACAGTAAGATCTGAGGTCAATAAATATCCCTTGCCACTGCACTCACTCCTTTTAATTGATGGGGCGTGACCAAGCCATCTGTGTTTCACAAATCTGAGTAGAAAGAGCAGGTAATTTCACCTCAGTAATTTTGGTTTCAAGCAAAACTTATGGCTTCTTGCATTTGTGCTCTCCAATGCATCTGCTAAAGGAGGGGATGCATCTAGTGATTCTGATGCTGGCAAGGAACTTTATTTACTTATTCTTAGACTGAGGGGAAGGGAGAGAGAAAGGGAGGAAGAGAAACCTCAATGTGTGGTTACCACTCGAGCACCCCCTACTGGGGCCACCTGGCCTGCAACCCAGGCATGTGCCCTGTCTGGGAATTGAACCAATGACCCTTTGGTTTGCAGGCCGGTGCTCAATCCACTGTGCCGCACCAGTCAGGGCTCAGTGGAATTTTCTTGAAGTAACATAACTACCATGGTGATGCTGCCTTCTGTCTCACACTGTATGGACACTGTCTGACAAAACATCTGTAACCATGTTTAGTGGGTTTAGACTCTTGAGATTCTACTCTATAGTTATTTAATACTCATAGAAAAATTTCATTCATTCATCCCACTCATTCATTCACACCTACTACATGCTAGGTACTGTTCGTGGTGTGGTGTACGTATGAGCCACTTGGCTTCTTGGTCATTCTTTCCTCTTGATCACAATGAAGGTGGTCCAGCCAACTCTGTGCTGTTGCTTCCGGTAGTGATTCAGCTCCTGTGATAGAACAAAGAACCTGCTTGAGGGATGTGCCACCTGCTAAACCTCCTGGGACATCTCCCACTGCCTGGTCATCTGTTTGCTGATGATGTGGGGTGCTGGTGACAGCTCAGATAAATGTAGTTGAGATAAATGTAGAACCATAAGCAGGAATGATTGTAACTGGAAATTAGTGTGCTAGAAAAAAAGTGAAAACCTGATGCTAACCTCTAACTGTGCAGCAGGGGTCTGAGATGAAATCAGGAGCACATGAAATCATTTTCAGATAGTGTGATGTAATCAGGATGGGGGTTTTGAAAAATCAATATGAATTCCAACTCCAGGTTTATTACCAACTAAAAAATAACAAAATAAATGCAATATGTCTTATAACTTCTATGTGTTCATTTGTGGCATTTGAAAGATCTTTTTGTTGTTTCTTGAGCAAATATTAACTGAGCCTTTATTATATGGCAGACTCTGCATTAGACACTGAGGATACAGCATTAAAATGATCAGATATGCTTTTAGTTTTCATGAAGCTTAAAACCTGGTAGGGACAAAACCTTAACAAATGATCACGTAGAAACAAGGAGTTATCCACAAAGAGACTATGGTGGTCATCAGGCATCACATTTAGCCATTACTTTCATAAATGGATTTTTATGTGTTCTTGTTTGGTCAATAAAATAAAATATCAAGCTCTTTGCAGGAAATATCTGTATTTTGCAGGCAAGCAACTCCAGTAAATGGCTCATGAATGGTGTGAAGTCTTCTGTAGTTTAGATTTAGGGATCCCAGTCATAACATTTAACTCAGGTAGGTATCCAGGAGGGTTGTAGTGGTAGGAACACAGTGTAAGCTAGTCCTAAAGTGACAGAAAACTTAAGATACCATCTTTGGAAGTTGCTCCTCCAGGCGTGTATATCAGCAGGTGGTTAATAGCACTGGGCAGAGGACCCTGGCCATACACGTTCATTCCTGCTTCTAGAGGACTTAGTTTCCTGAGTCTCCTGGAGCCTCATAATCTTCTGGGTCTTCTGAAGTGTCCTCCAGGTGTCAGCCCTTAAAAGTGGCATAGGTGCTAGACAGCTCAGTGCTGTCTGCTTTCCAGGAGAGCCACCTGACCATCAAAAAAGTCACCTATCCAAAGGATGCTTGTCCTTAGTGCTGCTGCCCTCCCCTCAACTTTTTTCTTTTACTGTTCAAATAGGCACCAAGGAAATATTAACGACCCACTGCACAAGCAGGTCCCCAATAAAGGACCATGATACCCCACCTTTCTCCAAGGAGAGTTTTCCTGTAGCAACTCTGCTCCACTGAATTTGTGGAATGAAGACCTGTCTCCCACTGGGTGGGGAGAGGGAAGTCACCACACTCCCATCAGCCAGTAAGAACAATCCACTATGCTTTGGCCTTTCTCTCCAATCTTAAACTTTCACTGGGGGTAGAGATGGTTAGGGATTTGGTCATCTCCTCAGAGGAGGTGTCTGGCCCCCAATCTAATGATCTCTTTAAAATATGGGACACTTGCCCTGGCTGGTGTGGCTCAGTGGATTGAGCACTGGCCTGCAAAACAAGGGGTTACTGGTTTGATTCCCAGTCAGGGCACATGCCCGGATTGTGGGCCAGGTCCCCAATGCAGGGCATGTGAGAGGCAACCACACAATGATGTTTCTTTTCCTCTCTTTCTCCCTCCCTTCCCCTCTAAAAATGAATAAATAAAATCTTTAAGAAAAATAAAATAAAATATAGGACACTTGACATTTGTGTCCTCAGCTTGAGGTAATTCTAGGGCAACAGGAAAAGCCCCATGTAAAATTCTTTCACATTTGCAATATACTAACACAAACCTAGAACTCAACAACTGCTTGTGAATCAATATCATGGCTGGGCCAGTGCACAGCACACATTTTGTTCTGTGAGAATAAACAAAACCTCACAGATACAGAAATTAAATAACTTGAAGTCCCTCAAAGGCTTCTTTGTTGTTGAAGTAAATGCATGATGAATTACTCATTTTGAGTGTTTAGGGCCCAGACCAAGAGTAGTTTAGCTCTGAGAATAAGTTGAAGGTTTCTCTTTGGCCTTATTTGGAAAAAAAAAAGTAGTAAGAGAAAATAAGCAATGCTCAGCACATAATGCAGTTCTAATTATTTGGCTGTTACAAAGGGCTGTGTTAAAATAGGACATGCAAATAATCGCTCAATTTCCAACTCAAAATAGAGGGGGGGGGCACTCCTTCCCATTAGTAATGGCCAAGTGGGTTGTCCTGCTACCATGTAAATTCAAGGACTAGCAATACTGGCCATCCAGAAAGGAAGATCAGGAGGAAGTGAGCAGCTAGGAATGTGAAAGAGGCTTCCTGCATAGACCATCTTGTCGGTCCCGTGTTCCCTCTCATCTGCGTCATGACCACGTGTAGATGGCAGGATTCTCCCCTGCTCCCCAGACAGGTTATTATCATTGTTGCTTGGGGTCTTAGGCAACTGTTCCTCTCTGGACATAATTCACATGTAGGCCCCTCACTAACTTAAAGGAAAAATCTTGAAATCTCCCTTTATAGCACAGACCAATCAGCTGTCAGCAATGTTGTCTACAAAAATAACCATTAGATTTAATACATATGTATTCTTCGCACAAGTGGACACCCTCGTTTACAGATAGTGTGTCTCATGGTCTGTCAGATGAAGGGGACCCGGCACTCGAGTTTTCTTCACATCTTCCCACAACCCCCATGGGTCAAGATACCCACCAGCCGTGTTTCTATGTTTTCAGTATGTAGCAAATTGACGCTAGAGCTTCTCAAACTCCATCCCTGAGCTGCCCTCTGATGATGCATATCCAAGAACAGGATCATTGAACTAAATAAGCGACCTCACCTAACAGTAGGGAATCCATAAGCACTGGAAAATTCCATGCACAACGGAATGTGGGTATCTCAAGGGGCACCAGTGGGTGCACACAGCATGGATGAGGCCAAGCTTTGTAGATATTTGATGAAAATCCACACATTTGTGCCAACATATACCTAAAAAATATAACTTGTAATAACAATTTACTCTGCCCAGTTGTCAGGCCTATGAAATATTCAAAATGTCCTTTTCTAGGCATATGAGATGCAGAGAACTTAGACTTTCCCTTGAAGAGGCAAATCGCTTTGACAGGCGGAGGTAGCCTTTCTAACTGGCATCGTTTGGTGCTCAAGTTTCTTTCCAGGGGACTCATTCAGTATTCATGTTCAATCTGGTTGCACAGCGGGGAAGTGTGGCATTGAATTCATGGTGAAAAGGATAAGAAACAAGGCAACAATCCATCCTCCACAGTGGAAGAAAATCAATTCTGTTTTTCCTAGGTCTTTTGACAGCAGATCAGAGTCAGAGGGAGCCATTCCCCACCTGCTTAAGATGAAGTTTTCAGCAAACATCCCTCTGGATCTTTCTGATTAAAGCTGATTTTGCAGACAGTGCAAATGGAGTTTCCTCCAGTTCAAGGTCTTTTAAGCGCTGCAATTTCTAAAAATTGAGAGATTCTATTTGATACCAAACAACACTGAGTGGAAAGCAAAGATCAACATGAAGGGCATTTACACAGAAGATGATTTCTGATTCAATATGTGTTTCCATGGATGTTTTCATTCTGTGCTCAAGATATTACATTTATGATAGGACTTTGTTCAAGTCTCTCCTGTATCCAGTTCAGCTTCCGGTGGTCTGTTTCCCTTTCTACCTCTCCTTGCAAAATGCGAAATTGGAATTCCTGGGCTGTGACAGAGTCTCTGTTTCTGGGCATGCTTTGGTGGCCTGGACAAGCCGCCGGTAGTCTGGATTGGGCTCTAGAATAAGTAGGTGCAAAAGTCCCTCAAAACCAGTTCTTGGTTTTCTGCAGGTATGGTCGGGGCAGGAGAGCACTGAAGCTTCCGATACCTGCGGAATGGCTTACTCCTGATACAGGTGTGCGTCTCAGACCCATCTTCCGCCGAGTGCCGGGTTCCAGACATCCTTGCCAATAGCTGCAGTGCGCTGCTTCTCTTTCTCTCCCTGCTCCCTAACCACACCTGGGAAGAGAAAGAAAGCAAGGAAGCAGAAAAACTTTAAAACCCACATAATCCACACACTGGAGACTTGGTTTCCAAATAAACTAATAGGCTGCGGGCTCTGTTTGATGATGTGCTTGACTTCCTGGACACAAACACGTAAAATGTGTTTTTCCAAAAAACTGAAATCTGTGGGTGTTTGGGGAGATGGGATTTGGGGAATTGAAAAGAAATCCTTCTAGCTCAAAGTTATCCTTTGCTAGACAGATTGGATCTGAAGCTCTTGTTTTGAAGAAATATTCATTGGGGAAGCAGAGAAAAGTGTGGCTGTGATTTTTTTTTTCCTTTCAAGTCTAACTAAACATGAACAATGTTCTCTCCTTGCCTAAAGGAGAACGGGGGGCATGCCTCCCCTCACCTTCCAAGTCCTCCTCCCTCGGTGCCCCAGCCAAGCTGAAGGGAGACAATGGTGCTAACTGTTCATATATATATTTTTTAAATGCCGTGCATTGGACTTAGGTCCAGCCCTTCATTATTGAGGCCTGCTTATTTTTTAACCAGTCTGAATTGGTTTTCTTCAGTTTTCTTTAAAGGGCCAGCTCTAAATATATGTCTCAATACAGTGCATCTCTCCTGGATTGAGGATAAACCAAAATGAAAATTGATGAAGGTCTTTTACTAAATATCTAAACAGAATACACAGGCACACGCTACTCACACACACATACCCCCACACACACTTAGCAGTTTCCACACCACTTGTCGAGCCTGCACTACCTCATAATCAGATGTCAGATGTAAGCTACAGAGTAAAGACAAAAGCAGGAAAAAAAAAGAAAAGAAAACAAGGAACAGTGAGGAATAAGGAAAGAAGCACAAAAAGGGAGGGAAGGAGGGAAAGGACTTTTCCTTCTTGCACACATGCATTCATGCTCAGGTTTAGACTCTCTTTAAAGTTTTCTTATGATTTGTTATGCAGACAACATTAACAGGCATCCAGATGAAAGAAAATATTCACTCACAGCCTTGCTTCAACAAGAAATCAAACTGTTGTCACTTTGCTGTGTTCTTTTCCTGTCCCCATCCTCATGTTGGCATCAATTTATCTGTCACTTATCGCTGATTCCAGAGCAGCCTTACTTGAGGGGCATCACTGATTTATTAATTGCTTTTCAGAAATACAAAATAAAATAAAACAGCATTCAGTGTGGGTTGTAAAATGAATCATGAACACGGAAAACCAACAAAACTGGGGCAACTGCATCTTAGATTCATGGAAACTTGTGAGTTACCATCTCATTATAGATACGATTTTGAATCTTGATTTTTTTAAATTATCATAAGCACTCTCTAGATGGGTATCTAGTCTTTATAATTCTGATATTTATAGTATCGTATTAAGTTATCAAGGGGCCTCCTACGGACCATTCTGCTTTGGCAAATACTGAAGCCTCTTCCCAGTGGTGTACTTAAGGCAGCTTATACCAGCTCGCTCGTGTGGGCTCACTGTGTCTATCTCTTCCCTACTTTGGGTTCAGGGGCTTCAAATGGGTAGCTTGAAATTGGCCACAGTGGGAGTCTTTACACAATAAAAATGGGCAAATATTGCAAATTTACCAACACCCCACTGCTTATTTATGATTTTTTTTTGCTATTGTATATAAAATCATCTTGATTATCTTTGACTAAGGTTCCTAGTGGTTAATTTTTCCCTTCTGTCATCTGGAAGAATTCAACCAAGGGGATAATGATAATAAAAGAATAATAAATAAAAGCTAATACTTCTTGAGTACTTACCATGTGACTTAAATAAGGTATGTCACCTACCTTATTTAATCTTGAAAACAACCTTACAAACTGAACATTATTTGTAATTTCATTTTACAGGTGAGGAAATTGAGGTTTAGAATAATTGGATCATATAATCAAGTTGATTGCCCGAAGTTACACAAGTAGTGAGGGGCAGGGCCAGGGTCCCAGTGCAGGTGGTCTGGTGTCAGAGGTCATGCCCTGAGCCACAGTGCTATTAGCAGCATTCCTGGAGCTCTGGCTCAGAGCCCCAACAGAGGACCCTCTGAAGCCCTAGGCTGCCAGGTCCTTCCCTCCCCTGTCACAAGGCCAGTAGGATTCACATGTTCTCTTGGGGCACCCTGAGGTTTGGCAGCCCTGAAGCTGCAGGTGCCAGATGTGCTCAAGGTGTCCATTCCCTTCTTGTACCATTTGTTTCCAATAGTCAGTGAGTTGATGCAGCTTCTCCATCCTCAGGATCTTCATCCGCTCTTCCACAGGGTCCTCTTCCTTTCCCGCTTCCCTAACTATGTGGCTGTCCTTCACAGGGTTCTAGGGTTTTCTCCGCCTCAGCAATGTCACTTCCATCAACTCATCACTTCCTTTGTCTTCCTGTTTCTTTTCTTGTTTCTTTTTTTTAAGATTTTATTTCTTTTTAGAAAGAGAGGGAGAGAAACATCAATGTGAGAGAGAAACATCAATTGGTTGCCTCTTGTACACACCCCAACTGGGGACCGAATGTGCAACTCAGGCATGTGCCCTGACCAGGAATAGAACCAGCAATGTTTCACTCTGTAGGACGCTCTCCAGCCAGCTGAGCTGCACTGGCCAGGGCTCTTTTCCTGTTTCTCAGTCTCAGAGGAGTCAACTGTTGCCTTAGCAAAAGACCTCCAGAAAATGTATTAATTAAGAAAGCAAGGTTTATTAGAACTACAGCCATGAAAGAGAATGCCACCCGGACAGAGTCTTAATTGTGTCTCAGATGGGGATGGGGTGAAGAGAGGACATTTAAAAGGTGCTAGGGTGTGGGCTGGCTGATAGAGGCAGGTTTCTCAAGGCTCAGAATGGGCTAGGGTAAGGGAGAGTATAAGCTTTTGATTGGTGGGCACAGTGAGGTGAATGGCCTAAAACAACTCAGTAAGCAAGCCATTAGTCTTCATAAATAAGCCGTCCTGTTGGTTCATGGTCTCATCTTCCTGACGCAGGTGTTTCCTAATGCAACGGACTGAAATCACTTTTATTTGTTCCCGGTATTGTTTTTAGAGAGAGGAAAGTGTGATATTTCCAGTTCTTGGGAGGAAGAGGCCCTTTCTGCACTAACATCCAAGTCTTGAACAAGGAGAAGGCCTTCATCTGCCTCTCATAGGCCCTCAGGCAGAAGCCTGAAACAAGTCCCTGAAGACAATACCAGTGACAATGCAAGGCATCATACCCACGAGGCCTTCCATCCCACAGTCCACTGGCATTCCTGCCTTGAGGTCTAGTCTTGACCGTCTGCATTCATTTCCTGGCTTTAGTGACACCCAGGACATTGAAGGAGGCCTTTGTTAAACTGTCTCAGAGCTCTTCCCCATGTCCTGTCGCTGTCTTCCTCACAAGCCTATTGGGAAGCTGTACAAATAGCTTGCTCAGCCCTACCTGTGGATGCAGAAATTAAATCTTTTAGTTACGTATTTCTTATTAAATGCATAAGGCAGTTTTCTTCTTTTGAATTGTGATCATAGGATAATTTCCAAAAGTGGGACCGTAGGGTAATGGGACATGAACATTTTCATGGTTCTTGAATTACATTGCCAGCTCCTGTCTACAGGGGGTAGTAAGGGTTTATATTGCTGGACACAAAGCGTGAGTGTACTGTTTTCACCACTAACTGACTAGCATTAAGTTTTATGATTCAAAATATATACTATAATTTAATTATAGTATTTCTTACATTTAAACTTCCACTTCTTTGATTTCTAAGCAGGGTTAATATTTGAATACATGGTCTTTGTAACAATGACTAAGAGATATGCAAAAAGAAAACTTCAGAAACATTCTAAAAATGCCCCCTAAAAGGAACCAATGTCACTAGTCGAATGTATCTTGAAAGACCTTTAAGGTTTTTTTCTTTCTATAAATACATTCCTTTTTCTTTTTCCTAGAAAATGGGGTCACACTGTCCAACCTATTTTGTAACCTGCTTTTTTTCATTCACCCACTTGCTTTGAATGTTTCTTCACGAAATAATACATATCCCTAACATCAGCTGTACTGATGGAATGCAATGCCATTGCCGTGAGGCAGCATAAATGGAGACTGAGCACATATAGAGCCCAGCTGCTGGGCTCGGTTGCCAGGTCAGCCACTCAGTAGCCATGTGACTTTGGGCGAGTTGTTTAGGTCCCTGTGACTTAGGTTACTCACTTGTAAAGCAGGGATCATAACATTACTGCCTCATAGGATTCTTTTAAAGATTAAATAATTAAAACTTATAATACTTAAAGAGTCTGACACACTATGTATTTGCTGCAAGCAGTATTGGGTACGCCATAATTAATTAATCAAACCCATATTATTGGATATTTCCATTGTCTCCTTTTTTCATCTCTTACTGAAAATGCTGTGATCCACATTTCTTAGATTAATTCCTAAATATTAAATTGCTCAATCAAAGAACACAGACATTGTTAAGGCTTTTGCACACATTGCCAATTTCCCCTCCAAAAAGTGTACATCCCATAAGCAGTGTAGGAGATGGCAATTTGTTCCTTAATGTTAGCAACCAATTTCCTGTAAATTCTTTGCCTGCCTGAGACAGGTGACGTCTGGATGGGAAACATGACCAACCGGAGAGCCAGAGGCCCAATTTCCTGTGGCCTCTTTGTTCTGCCCATCATAATCTCCTCATTAGCCGGCCTCGGGGTTCATCTACACCAGGGAACATTGGCCACGTAAGCGCAATTTAAAGTGACAAATAATAACTGCTAATACTGCATTTAGGGTTATCATTAACTGGAGCTAAAATACAATGAGGCACCTCCAGAAGTAAGTAGAAGATTTGGAGGAATAACAACCTAATTTGTTATGACTCTCCAGGAGCACAGCGAGCACCGGGCAGCTTTATCATGACGGGCACTTCAGAAGGGTGCGCTTCGGATCAGCTGCGTCAGATGAAGTCTGCTTGAATGTGGCAGCTGTGGTTCATGTTATCTCAGTTATTAAGTCAGTTGCTAAATCGCACTTCTTATGGTACTTTATTACTTGTCCGATTTAAAGAGGAAAAGCTCCCTGCACGAGAGAATCAAACACTGGCTCCTTTATCATAGTTAAGGACACATGAAACAACTTAGACTTTCTTGGGGGGAACATTAATGACTGTCTCTGGAGGAGAGTCTATGTGGAACAGATGGTTTTATTTTCCAAAATAAACCATTTTGTGGTCTATGTATTCTTTTGCCTTCTTCCTTCTCCACAGGAATCTTAATGGAGTTAGTCTAGTCACTTCTGTGTGTGTGTGACTTTTTTTTCTGGCCTTGACAGGTACAAATTTAATTGTAATATTGAAAAGAACATAAACCTTTGCCCATTTTATCTTGGTCAAGGAAAAAATAATGTATATCTAAAGTAAGGGTAAAAGACTTGATATTTTTTATGTTATTACCTGAGCTTTCCCACTGAAAGGAATGAAATTATATTTATCAAATATTTATATTTCCAGAAGTAGTTCTAGCTCTTGCTTAAAATTGTTAGGGTGTCGGTCAGCTCTCTCTCTTTCTGGTTCCCCTCTTCCGGTCACATGCCTGACCATTAACTTATTATTGCCTGAGGAAAAAAGTTAGAGCTTGCATACTGTCCCTCTTAGGCTACTCTCAAAGCTAGGAGAAGGGGACTGAAGTGCTTGACCCATATGAGGTGGCTGGCCAGTCTCTACCCCGGATACACTTTCTCCCCAAAACCACACAGATGAAGAGAGAGGTGACTCTTTCTGAGTGGCAGCACTATGTTAAATTCACCTGTCATTTACAGCGTTGAAAGCGTGTATCAGTATTATTCACTCTTCTTTATTATTCAAGAAACAAAAACCTAGAAAACTGTGTGTTTTAACTGAGGTCAGAAAGAGAAGGGATGAGACAAGACACTGGAACTAACATACATTGAGCATCAACTACAGACTAGACATGCTAACACGTGATCAATGATTTAACCTCGGCTCACGACAGGGAGATAAGATAGGTACATATCGTATCTTGGCAAACATAAAATGCTTCGTTAAGGTCAAGAAAGATCATAGTGTTTTAGTTACATGCAGTCAATCCCCAAGTGCATTATAGAACTTATCAGAGTCTTTAATTTGCTGATTAGTCTTGTGGATCTTCCAGAAACAGACATATTATGCAGAATCTTCCAGCTTATTTGGCACAACTCCTCACCTTCAAACACACACACACATGCACACACATGCATACCCAAACAGACACATTATAAACGGACAATCTTGTCAGTTAATATTTCACAAAATGTATTGGAAAATACCTCTCATTATGCTGGTGAGATTGTAAAGACCCAGAGAAGCTATGTGACTCTCTTAACCTCACACAGCAATTTTAAGGTGGAATTATTGCTCAGCCCCAGTCCGCAGCTCTGTCCACTTCACCCCACCTGACACCCATCTTAATCTTGAGCTGTCACACCATTACTTTAACGCCGAAGCCTTACAAGGTGAGAAAAATGTTTGGACTCCAGCTGATAAATGTTTTCTACTGTGGTTTCTTTTTTATCCTACATATCGTTCAACATTAATTCTCAACTTAAGTAACAGAAGCAAGTAGTTTCTTGTTTGTCCTAAGCAAAAAATCTTAAGATACTTAGCTGAGAAATGAGAAGGCCTGGAGAAGTTTAGCACTCCTTGGTTTGACTGGGCACAGTGCAAAGCTTAAGGGCACAGCCTCTGGTTGGTACAGGCAGCCCTGACTCTTATCTGCTTCTGTAACCTGACTGCTGGGTTCTTTAAATGTAATGAGGACAGTTTCTATGTTGGTTTCGTTAGAATATATACTCACTTTCGGCTTACAGATCTTTAACGAATAGTAGTTAAGCATGTATAATACTAAGTCATTCCCACACTCCAACCCTCCAATGCCCTCTCCCAGCTCACCAGGTCCCACAGGACACCTACTACATAAGGACACTCCACCAAGACTGGAAGTCGTAGTAGATCCACCTAAGATAATAGAAACAAGCCCAAAGAGGCAGTCAAAATGGGAAGACAAAGAAAAATGCCCCAAAGGAAAGAACAAGAGTAATCTCCAGAAAAAGAGCTAAATAAAATGGAGGCAAGCGATTTGTCAGATAGAGAGCTCCAAAAAAAAATGGTTATAAGGATGCTCAGGGAACTTAGTGAGAATTACAACAGCATGAAAAAGGACATAGAAACCATAAAAAGGAACCAGTTAAAAGTAAAGAATACAATATCTGAAATGAAGACTGCACTAGGAAGAATAAACAGTAGGTTGAATGAAGCAGAGGATCAAATTAATAGTTTGGAAGACAAGGAAGCAGAAAATAATTAGAGCAGCAAAAAGAAAAAATATTTTTTGAAAATGAGGATAATTTAAAGGACCTCTGGGACAACATGAAGCATAACAACATTTGCATCATAGGGGTACCAGAAGTAGAAGAGAGACAGCAAAGAGATCGAGAACATATTTGAAGAAATCATGACTGAAGATTTCCCTAACCTAGTAAAGAAAAAGGACACACAGTCCAGGAAACACAGAAATTCCCAAAGAGGACCACATCAAGACACATCATAACTAAAATGACAAAAGATAAAGACAAAGAGAGAGCCTTAAAAGCCACAAGAAAAAGACATTAGTTACCTACAAGGGAGCTACCATAAGACTTAGCTGATTTCTCAACAGAAACATTTCAGGCCTGAAGGTATTGGCATGAAATATTTCAAGTGATGAAAAGCAAGGACCTAAAGCCAAGACTATTTTACCCAGCAAGGCTATCATTTAAAATTGAAGAAGAAATAAAGAGCTTCTCAAATAAGAAAAAGCTAAAGGAATTTTTTTAACCCCCAAACCAGTATTATAAGAAATGTAAAAGGGTCTTCTTTAAGAAGAAAAGGAAAAAAAAAAAAAAAACAGGAACATGGTTAAAAGAATAAAATGGCAATAAATACGTACCTATCCATAACTGCTTTAAATGTAGATGGCTTAAATGCTCCAATCAAAAGACATAGGGTAGCTGAACAGATAAGAAAACAAGACCTATATATGTGCTGTCTACAGGAGACCTACCTTAGAGTGAAAGATACACACAGACTAAATGTAAAGGGATGGAAAAAGATATTTCATGCACATGGAAATGAAAAAAAAAGCTGAGGTAGCAGTACTTATACCTGACAAAATTGACTTTAAAACAAAGGCTACAGTAAGAAGCAAGGAAGGACACTATACAACAATAAAGGGAGCAATCCAACAAAAGGATGTGACCCTTGTAAACATTTATGCACCCACCATAGGGGCACCTAAATATATAAAGCAAATGCTGATAGACATAAAGGGAGAGATTGATGGTAATACAGTCATAGTAGGGGATTTACATACCCCATGAACATCAATGGCTAGATCTTCCAGACAGAAAGTCAACCAGGAAACAGTGGCCTTAAATGACACCCTGTATCAGATCGGTTTAATTGATATCTTCAGAGCATTTCACCCCAAAGCAGAAGAATATACATTCTTTTCAAGTGCATGTGGAACATTTTCTAGGATGTTAGGACACAAAACAAGTCTCAATGAATTTACGGTTAAAATCATATCAAACATCTGCTCTGACCATATTGGTATGAAGCTAGAAGAGGGAAAAGGTATAAATGGTGATGGAAGGAGACTTGACTTGGGGTGGTGCACACACAGTACAATATGCAGATGATGCATTATAGAACTGTACACGTGAAACCTATATGACTTTATTAACCAATGTCACCTCAATAAATTCAATAAAAGTTTTTTTAAAAGTCATCTGTTCTGGTTATCAATCACTATGTAATAAAACAGCCTTAAAAATTAATGGTTTAAATGACAACAATTTATTATTGCTCTATCTGATGATTTTGTGGGTCAGCACATCAGGTAGAACGTAGAGAGGAAAGCTTGTTTTCACACCCCACTGCCCGGGCACTCAGCTGGGATGACTTGAAACAGTTTGGTGTTGGCTAGGTACGTCTCTCTCTTCTTCTCTGTCTGTCTCTAAGTCTCTCTCCCCTCTCATGCTTCTTCCTATGCATACCTTGAGCTTCCTCACAATATGGCATCTCCAAGTAGTAAAAGTTCTTGCATAGCAGCTCAGAGGAAAGAAGAAACCAAGGTGGAAGCTGACAGTTGTCTTGAAGCCAGGCCAGCAACCAGGTATCACACAGCTTCTGCCAAATGCTGTTGGTTAAAGAAGACACCAAACAGCCTAGATTTTAGAGGAAGTAAATTGAGGTGTGAATAGACCTATTCTTTTAATAGAAGGAGTGACAAAGAATTTGAGCCCTCTTTAACTCACCACATGTCTCAGTAAGGACATTTCTAACATTCCTATTTAAAACTCTAATCCCTTTAGTATCTCCTATCTCTGTTTTCATTTTTACTTATAACAACATAATCATTAAGTGCATTTTATGTCTTACATATTTCATTTGTTGACTGTGTCTCCTGCTTGGATATAAATTCCATGAATCCAGGGACTTTTTTTTGTTATGTTTACTGTTGTATCTTCAGCAACTAGAATAGTGTGTAACACAGAGAAGGCTATCTATAAGTAGTTATTGAAAGAATGAATAAATGGCCCTGGTCAGGTAGCTCAGTTGGTTAAAGCACCAGCCCGATACACCAAGGTTATGGGTACAGTTTCCGGTCAGGGCACATAAAAGAAGCAACCAATGAATGCATAAATAAGTGGAACAACAAATCGATGTTTCTCTCTCTCTCTCTCTCTCTCTCACCCCTCTTCTCTCTCTCTAAAACTCAGATCAACAAAAATTTTTTTAAAAGAATGAATCAATAAATGAATGAATGAATAAAACTGGGGCAAGTTAACTACTGGGACCTTCAGTTTCCTGATCTGCAAAATGAGAATAATACTGTGTCTTCACTCTAGGGCTCTTCTGAGGATTAAATGAGATCAGGTATATGAAGTTTTTCATATAGAATCTGCAAAATAATTAGTAGCTATTAATTTCAGTGGCCACTGAGTGCACCTAGATGGATTTTAGAAAGATTATAAAATGGACACTGTTTTCCCAGGCACCCCTTAATATTCTAACATATAGTGGAAATGGGCAACTTTAAGCCAGCCAAAGCTCTCCTCTCCAGGATATTTGAGCTTAACTACAAAGGGAGAGAGAGGAAGGGGCAGGAGTCATTTATTTTTAAAATGGCATTCCTCTTGAAGCAAACATCAAAGTTGCTAAAAAAGATCCTTAATAAATTGGGCATCATGATGGGTCACTATTTATATTTTACCAAGTGGGGAAACCTCATCTGAGTGTTATCATTTGCTTCCTAATTGGTTGACTATAAATAGTAACCCAATCATTTATTTCTACTTAAAAATGCCTCCTAATTTGTTCATGTGAGCGTTAAAGCAGTGCTAATGCAGATTTTCATCTCTCCTCAGCTGGAGAATCGTGTGTGTGTGTGTGTGTGTGTGTGTGTGTGTGTGTGTGTGTGTGTGTGTGTTTAGAAAAATGTCTAGACATCCTACCTGCTTCCATTCCAACATCTGTTTTTGCTCCTTTCTCTTCCTAGAGTTGCTGAGAGTTAACCCAAGACATCATAGTGGGTGGTAAAACTCCTAGGGTTCTAAGAGGGGCAAATGCAATCAGGAACAGCAAGAGCACATAATTTTAAAGATACTAAGTGCAGGTGTCAGCTGCCTCATGTATCTGGTGGAACTTGACCGAAATTATTTCATGGCCTGTTGGAATCTAGAGCCATCCCCTGCCCCCTATCAATTAATAACATTTCTCAGAGGCTTACTTTGTGGGGGATCTCCGCCTCTAGGATCCCCCAATGTTTTTTTCTGTAGTACCACTCTATCATTCCAGACAATATGCCCAGGCTTTCTTATTTAAAATTTTAATTTTTCTCAAGTGTTTTGTGACTTTTATAACCTGATTAGAAACAGAAATGGAATTACTTAGTATGTCAGGGGAGCTTTCCTCATTTCATCTGCTGTCCTCTCCCTTACTGTTTCTTCCCTCTTTGGAGGGAAAAAAAAAGGAAATCTTACCACATTTCAAGCTAAACAGTTCTGTCTTCACTTAGAGTCTACTCCAAAATGAACTTACATAGCTTCTTCTTACTAAGGAAGGTGTGTTTCTTCCTCGGGAAGGGCCCGAACTAACTTTTCATTTTCTGGTAAGAAAATGAAATCATCTCCCTGGATCTCCTTCCTTTGACCAAGCTCATTCTCCTATCTGATTCACCACATGAAAGCATGAGAACAGACAGAACTGGTCATCTCCTTTTAGGAAGAAGGGGCTAGTATTTATCAACATTTCCAAAATGCCCTTTGGAAAATAAAAATTGTCACATACGGAAGCTTCCCTGGAAATGAAGGCTCTGGTTGCTCCCGGAGTGCAAGTGAGAACTTCCAAAGCTTGGCTTGGCAAATCAGCCTGGAGGGCAAAGCAGTGTATCCCTTGCCCTGAAATATGCAAATGAACCTGCACCAAGTACCTTGAGGGCCTCTCAGGTGAATGGGAGGATGAAATGGGGCTTTCTGCTACATCTGGGCCTGAGATTTGGGTCACCTAAAGTGAAGCTTTAGATGCATGTCACATGGGATCCTGGGTTTGATTAGCAAAATGGAGAACATCCAACTGTCCTCCCTTCCTTCCTTCCTTCCTTCCTTCCTTCCTTCCTTCCTTCCTTCCTTCCTTCCTTCCTTCCTTCCTTCCTTCTCAACTTACTTTAAGGATAGTGTCAGATTCAAATACCAAATCTGAAACTTAATAGTAAGCATCCGTACACTAGTTATAAACCCTCCATAAGCCTATTTTCTCTTACCTGCAAAACAGGGGGAAGGATGCCCACTTCACAGGGATGTTGTGAGGACCGAGTTATGTAAACATGTAAGAAGGTCTCAAATGTCAGTCTCAGAATTTCCTCCCATAATTCAGACAAAATCCTATAGTCATAACTTAGGCTTCATTGTCATGCATTTCAATAAGGTTGTTCTTGAATTAACAGCTATGGTGGCAATTGCAGGATTGATGAAATTGGCCCTTTAAAAAAAAAAACACACACTATTTGCATTCTGACCGAGATGTATCAAAGCTGGTAGTGAGATTCTCAGGTAAGTGAGTATTATGTCAGGTCACAGTGATCTGGGTGTTTCCTTTGTAATGGAGGACATACTATTTCAGGAGTAGCAATGCCGTCTGAGGTTGATCCTGTAAAAGGGACACCAGATAAAACCATAATATTGGTGACCCTCTGCACCTCACAGAACTTAGGGTACATTAGAGTCCAATCTTCAGAATAGCTAGTGAGGTGCTTTATAGACTAATTTGCATTGTAGCAGGGATGGTGCTGAAGTTGTCTAATTTCTCATTAAATTGCTAATCACTTCCTTAAAGAACTCCCCTGCAGATATGCTTTGAAGAACTTATAAACTTTCCTTAAGCCCTTATGCAATTTCCTATTCATTATCCCAGCAATGATGGAGCAGTTGGCATGGGCTGACAAATAAACCAATGTCAGTACTTGATTGTACTTCCATATTTTTCTCCCTGGCATCATTTTTTTTCTTGTAAGATTTTTTTTGGGGGGATGGGGTTCTGATCAAACATCTTTCTTGCTTGGGCCAGTAGCATTTGCTTGTTTTGATGGCAGGGGTGAGGACAGCTGGTGCCACCATTAGATGAGTACTAGCATCCCCGCCTTGTAAACTAAAAGTTGAGCTTCAGAGAAAGAGAAGCTCTCTACCCCGTAAGGGTGCTCCTAGATTCTGGCTCTGGATAGTGAGATCTTCATTCAGGTGGGCTCCTGTGTGGGTATGGTGGACTCTGAGGCTTTACCATTCATGAGGTGGAACCGGAAGCCCAAGCTAAAAGAATTAATGCTCTTAAGTAAAACACATCTTTTTCTCAGCACCTGACGAGGGAGGACTTGAGCAGGTGAAATATACAGCTGTTAATTCTATGAGGTCATTTTTACTTTAGCACTAATGAATATTTGCAGATTTAATTACCAAGGTTTTATTAACACTGCTTGGGTTGGGCAAAAGAGATGTCAAGTTTTAAACACCAGAGTTTTCTGGCATTCTTTACCCACTGTCTCTTTATAGTCACCCATAAAGTTCCAGCATGACACCTGCCACACTGCGCACCACCCTTGGTGGTGTGATAGTCGTTGGTTCAGGGGGACTTGGGTGAGTTTATTGACATTCTCTCAGAAGGGAATGGAGACTTTCTGGAAGTACACTGTCAAGAATTTCTCTTAGACATCCTGGGGAAGTTTTACATTTTGCAACTGGATTAGAGAGTCTCTCTGGAAAATGTTTCACAATACAAGCAATCCTGACAGTCACCAGATTAAGAATGCCTAATGGGATGGGGCAGACAATCCTAATATTATTTACTTAGTAATGCTATAAAAATGTAGACATGTGGCCTTTGTATTAATACATCCCATTACAAAACATACCAAGGAAATAATCAACACTGGAAAGTGTAAATTCTGGATAGAAACTTACGTGGAACTACCATAAGACCCAACAATTACACTCCTGGGCATTTGCCCCAGAGAAGTTAAGACTTACGTTCACGTAGAAACCTGTACACAAATGTTGCTAGCAGCTTTATCTGTAATAGCCATGAACTAGAAACAACCCAGATGGTCTTTAATAGGTAATGGGTAAACAAAATGTGTATATCCCTATCATGGAATTCTATTTAGCAATACAGGGTAACAAACTACTGAAACACACAACCTGGATGAATCTCCAGAGAATTGTGGTGAGTAAAGAAAGCCAATCCCCAAAGTTTACACACTGTTTGAGTCCGTTTATGGAAGACAGATTAGTAGACGTCAGCAGTTAAGAAGGGGTTGGGGGTGTGAGGGAAGTGAATGTGGCAATAAAAAGGGAAACATGAGGGATCCTCATGGGGATGGAAATATTCTGTATCAGTATCAGTATTCAGGTTTTATAAGATGTTACTGTTGGGAGAAGCTGAGTAAATGGCATAAAGGATATCTTTGTATTATTTCTTACAACTGCATATGAAGCTATAAGTAACTCAAAATGAAAAGTTTAATTTAAAAATTTAAAAAAATAATTTAAAAAATATTTTATCACTCTTATAAGTGTACTATTTTTCCTATTTCCATTTCTGGGTTTTTTGTTGTTGTTGTTGTTGTTAAAATAAAAGCTAATAGCTTTAAAAAGTTCTCTATTTAAATTTTATATTTGTTTTCAGGCAACTTTGTTTTATTCTCACCTGAGGACATGCTTATTGATTTTATTTTATTTTATTTTATTTTTTAAAGATTTTATTTATTTATTTTTAGAGAGAGGGGAAGGCAAGGAGAAAGAGAGGGAGAGAAACATTAATGTGTGGTTGCCTCTCACGTGGCCCCCACTGGGGACCTGGCCTGCAACCCAGGCTTGTGCCCTGACTGGGAATCGAACTGACGACCCTTTGGTTCTCAGCCCACACTCAATCCACTGAGCTACACCAGCCAGGGCTATTTTTTTAATTTAATCTTTATTTTATTTTGTTCATTACCATTTAGTCCCCTTTTATTCTCCTCCCCCAGCAATCACCACACTGTTGTCCATGCCCCTGAGTCTTTTTTCCTTTTTGCTCAATCCCTCCACCTGCTTCCCTTCCCCCACCAACTAGCTGTCATCCTGCTTCCCATATATGTGTCTGTCTTCATTTTCCTTCTTAGTTGAGTTTGTTCATTAGATTCCACATGTGAGTAAAATCATATGGTATTTGTCTTTCTCTGGCTTATTTCACTTGGCATAATTTTCTCCAGGTCCATCCATACTGTTGCAAAGGGTAAAATTTTCTTCTTTTTCACAGATGAGTAGGGTTCAATGGTGTAAAAAGCCCATAGTTATTTTATTCACTCCCCTACAGATGTGCACTTGGGCTGCTTCCATATCTTGGCAATTGTAAATAACGCTGCAATGAACATAGGGGTGCTTATGTTCTTTCAAATTAGTGTTTTGGGTTCCTTCGGATGTATTCCCAGAAGTGGGATCGCTGAGTCAAAAGGCAGATCCATTTTTAATTTTTTCAAATATCTCCATACTGCTTTCCACAGTGGCTGCACCGGTCTGCATTCCCGTCAACAGTGTAAAAGGGCTCCCCTTTCTCTACATCCTCACCAGCACTTGTTGTTTGTTGATTTATTGATGATAGCCATTCTGACAGGTATGAGATGATATCTCATTGTGGTTTTAATTTGCATTTCTCTGATGATTAGTAATGTTGAGCATCTTTTCATACACATATTAGCCATCTGTATGTCCTCTTTGAAAAAATGCCTATTCAGGTTTTTTGTCCATTTTTTAATTGGGTTGGATTTTTTTGGTGTTGAGATTTTACTTTCTTTATAAATTTTGGATATTAACCCCTTTTCAGATGTATCAGTGAATATGTTCTCCCATTCTGTGAGTTATCTTTTTATTTTGTTGATTTCCTTTGCTGTGCAAAAACTTTTTAGTTTGATATAGTACCATTCGTTTCTCCTTTTGTTTCCCTTGCTTGGGGAGATATATCCAATAAAAATTGCTATGAGCAATGTCCAAGACTTTGCTGCCTATGTTTTCTTCAAGGATTTTTATGGTCTTGGGTCTAACATTTAAGTCTTTGATCCATTTTGAATTTATTCATGTGTGTGGTATAAGAAGATAATCTAGTTTCCTTTTTCTGCATGTATCTGTCCAATTTTCCCAACACCATTATTGAATAAACTATCTTTAGCTCATTGTATGTGCTTTCTTCCTCTGCTGAATTTTATTTGATTATAAAGATGTAGGTTTATTTTGGGGCTCTCTATTCTGTACTATTGATCTATCTGTCTGTTTTTATGCCAGTGTTATGCTGTTTTTGATTACTGTGGCCTTACAGTATAGTTTGATAGTAGGTAGCATGATTCTTCCAACTTTGCTCTTCTTTCTCAGGATCGCTGTTGCTATGTAGGGCCTTTTTTGTTCTATATAAATTTTTGAAATATTTGTTCTAGGTCTGTGAAATATGTTATTGGAATCTTGATAGGAATTATGTTGAATCTATAGATTGCTTTGGATAGTATGGACATTTTAATTATATTAATCCTTCCTATCCATGAACACGGTATGTGCTTCCACTTACTTGTATCTTCTTCTAGTTCTTTCCTCAGTGTCTTATAATTTTCCAAGTACAGGTCTTTTACATCCTTGCTTAGGTTTAGTCCTAGGTATTTTATTCTTTTTGTAGCAATTGTAAATGGGATGGTTTTCTTAATTCCCCTTTCTGTTAGTGCATATAAAAATGCAACTGATTTCTGGATATAAATTTTGTATCCTGCTACTTCGCTGAATTCATCTACCAGTTCTAATAGTTTTTGGTAGAATCTTTGGGATTTATATGTACAATATCATTTCATCTGCAAATATGACAGTTTTACTTCTTCCTTTCCAATTTGGATGCCTTTTATTTCTTCTTGTCTGATTGTTATGGCTAGGACTTCCAGTATTATGTTGAATAGGAGAGGTTAAATGGAACATCCCTGTCTTGTTCCAGATCTTAAGGGGAATGCTTGTAGTTTTTGCCCAGTGAGTATGATGCTGGCAGTGTGTTTGTCATATATGGCCTTTATTATGTTTAGGTTTGCCTCCTCCATGTCCACTTTGCTGAGAGTTTTTATCAAAAATGGGTGCTGGATTCTATCCAATGTATTTTCTGCATCTATTAATGTGAATATGTGGTTTTTATCCTTCACTTTGTTTATATGATGAATCACATTTATTGACTTGCAAATATTATACCAACCTTGCATTCCCAGAAGAAATCCCATTTGATCATAGTGTATGATCTTTTTGATTCATTGCTGTTTTTGGTTTGCTAATGTTTTGTTAGGATATTAGCATCTATGTTCATCAGTGATATTGGCCTATAACTTCCTTTCATTGTAGTGTCTTTATTTGGTTTTGGAATTAGGATACTGCTGACCTCATAAAATGAGTTTGGGAGCCTTCCCTCCTCTTGAATTTTATTAAATAGTTTGAGAAGGGGAGGTGTTAGTTCTCAGAATGTTTGGTGAAATTCACCTGTGAAGCCATTTGGTCCAGGGCTTTTGTTTGTTGGGAGCTTTTTTTATCACTGCTTCAGTTTCAATAGGTGTAATCTGTCTATTCAGATTCCCTGTTTCTTTCTAACTTAGTTTTGGAAGATTGTATATTTCTAGGAATTTGTCCATTTCATTCAGGTTGTCCGGTTTGTTGGCATGTAGTTGTTCATAATATTTTCTTACAGTCCTTTCTATTTCTTGGGTGGCACTTGTTATTTCTCCTCTTTCACTTCTGATTATATTTATTTGGATCCTTTCAATTTTTTTTCTTGATGAGTCCGGTTAAAGGTTTGTCAATCTTGTTTATCTTTTCAAAGAACCAGCTCTTGGATTCATTGATCTTTTGTATCTTTGCTTGGACTCTATTTTGTTTATTTCTGTTCTGATCTTTATTATTTCCTTCCTTCTACTCACTTTGGTATTTGTTTGTTGCTCTTTTTCAGGTGCTTTTAAGAGTGAAGTTAGATTTTTTTTATGCTTTGTCTTATTTTTTTTTATGTAGGCCTGTAATGCTATGAATTTCCCTTGTAGAATTGCTTTCCCAGTGTCCCACAGGTTTTGGACTGTTGTGTCCTCATTTTCATGTGCAGCGATGTATCATTGTAGTAACATAGAGATGTTTTTGAGTCTGCCCTATGCCCTGCTCTAATTGTTCCTGAGAGGGAGCAGCCTAGGGCAGGCCCACAGCCTTCCTACCCCAGAGGGCTCCTCTTTGCTTCTTTCCCTGGTTCTCTCTATTAATTTCTGGCTGGTCTACCAAGAAGCTTGTTGCTACTGTATCCTGAGACTACTAGCCCTCTCTTCATTTCTCCTCATCAAGATCTGCATGTTTTTTAACAACAAACACTTAGTTATAACTCCTCCAGGCTATCTATATTCCTCGTAAAATCAGCCCCCCTCGCAAAGAGCTCTCCTCTTTCAGTCTTGCTTCCCCCCCTTGGGCAGAACATCTGTGCCATTGAACTAAGGTGGAGGTGGGGAGAGCCCAGTTAGATGAATGTGTGTGATATTCAGGGAGGACATCTGGGCTTGAGATATCAGTTTGGAAGCCATCAGTTTATCAATTTTATATAAAACTATGAGACGAGATGAGGTGACCTAAGGACTCCATGTAGAGAGAAAATAAAAGCAGTCCAAGAAATAAGTCTTGGGACACGCAGAACTGCAGAGCTGAGTTACAACCATGCGCAGGTGAGGTATTCCTGCGTGAAACTAGGGCGCCAAAATACCTGGCTTTACCAGCCACAGGCCAGCTCCATGTGATGCTACAGTGGACATGCTGAGCTTCAGTACCTTATTTATCATATCCTGTGCCCATACTTGGTTATAAATATGCTTTTTTTTCCTCTATCAAGTCTAGCATATGCTATTTTCTCAAGAATCCAATTGGCTCTGTCAGCAGGAGTTGAGAAGCTTCCTTCCCCATTCTATCTTTGCTACCTTGAAGCAGAATTAGGGGAGGCTGATTTGACATTCATTTCTGGTGTAGGGAGAGGTGGTTGTGGTAAAATACATACATACGTACGTACAAACAAACATACATACATACCTGCAGCAGAAAGCCTGGCTTCACATTCAGTACTGCCAGAGCTGAAAGTATAACCTTGGGCAAGTTACTGAATAAATCCCTCAAAGGTCAGTTTTCTCACCTTCAAAATGAAGGTATTGATTGCATCTACCTTGCAATATTATTGTGTTTGGAAACCTAATGTAATTATATTACATTAATATAATGTAAGCACAGTAGCATATAGTAGGTGCTCAATAAACATCAGCTTCTTTCCTTTACTGACCACAGAGGCCAGTGAAAAGCAATTTAAATCCACAAAATAGTCCCTAAATTTCCATATTAGTTGTTTCTTCCCTATCAGACTGTCTATTTGCCTATAGATAAATTTTTTAAGGGTACCCAGGATTTGCCTTAATCTCATATGGTAAAACACACTCACATGGAAATGACTAATGTAAGGAAAGAAGACTAAGGTACATTCCCTAGAACAGGAGGCACTGCATGCCCCTCAGGGCCACATGGAAAGGCACTGCGGTGAGTCAGGAGGCAGCAGGAGCAGAAGAAAATGTGGGCACGAGTCTTTATGGTGGTTTTCATGGGAAGGGATGGGAGAGGCAGACTTAGAAGTTTCGGATTAGCTAGTTTGAGCAATTTCAGTGAGCTCTGAGGACAGGGGCTGTGCCTTGTTATCTGATACCTGCTGGCCTTGGTCAGGGCAGGGGGATGGTTACTGAGCGTGTAAGAGCTGGATAAAGGAGGAGGGTGGGGGAGGGGGTGCGTCTCTGGATTGGTTGGTTTACATGTGAAACCCATGATCCAGGCTTCTTTACTATCGCTAAGAATTGGCTAGCTTTGAGAGGAACACTCCCTTCAGGACCAGGAAGTCCCCAAGGTATCAAAACATAAAAAGTATAGAAAATGAAAAGGCATGATTAATATACACACACATTCTGTTTTGTTGATGTGTTTATGCATGTGGACCAAGAGAAATAGACCTCACATTGGATCAGGCAAAATCAGAGAGCTGGGAATGAACCATGGACAATTCATAACCACTAAACTCATCTTCTGGGTAATTAAAAATTACCCATTCTCTACCAAAGCCAGTTTAAAACAGTCCTTATTTGAATTCAAGCATAAAATTTAGAATTACAAATTTTGATAAATCTCAACAGTCTGTCCCTCCCCTCTACACCCACCTGTTTCTTAAATCTTCTCTTCTTTACTTCTACCAAGTCATGTCTTATTCCTTCTTCAGGATTTTCTGATTGTAAGAAAAGTCTTCTCTTTATGGTGCCAAAATCTGCTGCATTCTGGCATTGGCTTGTTAATTCCTGAAAGCCTGATGTCTTGCTGTACAGTTAGAAAAAAACACTCAGCTCAGATCCCAGAACAGCTGCCAGATCAGATAAAATGTGTACAATGGGCTTGCAGAACTGCTGTTACCACTCTGACGAAGAGCCACTTGTATTTGTCACACACATTGTATATCTAAAGATGTCACTTAGGAGAATTTGTTTTCTGTCCTTCTTTCTCTGAGCAGGGATTCCTCCGCTGCAGCGCACCGCAGAGTATTGCCAATAGCCGCCACTACATACAATGTCCTTCCTCTGTACTCAAGGCTTTCTGTAGAGTGATAGAACATCTGTATTATAAGTTAAACACTTTGCTTTGGGATGGATGGTATTTGTCTAGTTTAATGCTGAATCCCTGCAGCCAGTGCTGGAAAAATCAAATGCATTCATTAAAACTTCATTGAAGAATGAGAAAAATGCATGGAAATGCATACAAATTGCTAATCAGAAGGAATTGCAAGGAATTCACTTTAGCCAAATAAGTAAGACATAAAGAAAGATTTGTAAAAAAAACATTCCTCCAGGGGTGTGGGGGAGGAGGGCCAAGGCCAGGCACTGAAATCATTGATGTTGTCACAAGAAAGCAATATATTTTGGGTTGTATTTCCTGACCCTCTAACCTGTTGAGCAAGGGACCCACTTAGAAGGGCCGTTGTGTAGCTTCAGAGAGAAAATGAGCATCAGAAACTTAGCACAGGGCCCATGGTAAGCTATCAAAGCACATCAGCTATTGTTGATTTGCTGCTTCTGTATAATTATGAGACTGCCTAACCCCTCCCTGGTGCTTGCAAAATGTAGGCATGCAATAAATACTGATTGCTGGTGATCGTTTGAATGATACTGATGGTGATGACAGTGTAATGGGAAATTTCACCACTTAGAGATTTGGCCCCATGCACTTATCGTGCTTGTACCTTGTGAAGGACCCAGCAATGTGAGCTCTTCAGCATCAACAGACATAATGACGAGTGAGTAAGAGCAATGCCACAGCATTAGTGGGAGGTGTCTCTGAAAGAGACATACGCTTCATGAAAGGGGCATTGTGTGCTGCAGCTACGTGTGGAAGGCAGAGGAAGTAGACATTTAAGAATGGGAAGGAGAAAAAGAAAGACGGAAGGATTTTTACCTCTTCTAATAAAGACATATCTGTGACTATCTTAGGGTAGTTGCCACAAAGAATCAGTTTACCCAAGTGGCTGGCAAGAAATTAAAAAATCCATTGCAGTTAATTTTCTGATTACCAATTCTTTCCATTGATCAGAACCTCTCTTTCTTATGTTTACAATGAAAGAAACAGAAATAGGAAAGAAAAATATGTATTTAGGGAACCTTCTGGTATTCAGAGTAGCTTGAACATGCTGGACCAGAGAGGGAACCGTCATCACCTGCAATGGTCTGGAACAGTCCAACACCCAGCTTACCGCAGGGCAGACCCGAGGCCCCCAACAATGAGGATCCAACGAAGAGAGGTGCTTCCTAAACTCTAGGTGTCCCTCCCATCATGCTTCCTCTCAACCCTGTGCCAGCTGCTTCAACTTTTCAATGAACAGATAGAGTAAAATGTTGTAAATTCCTTGACTTCAAGAAGAAATTTTCAGGATCTAGTAAAACAAAAAGTGATCTATGTGGAAATGAAGCAAGAAGTGGGTGCCTGTTGTCGGGTCACAGTGGGAAGAGGTCCTGGTGTGTAGCTAGTGACTGTCAGACGGGCATCAGCCTAGCTTTGCCACCAGGCAGGGCCTGTGGCACACAGCTCAGCAAAGTCATCTGGTCTGAGCTGACTGTGGACAGAAGGCAGGGAGTCTGTGGCTCATCCTGGAATCCACCCCAAGCCGAGAGGGAGCTCATTTATCTCTACCAGTCTATCTTCTGCTACTAGGATAGAGTCTCATGATAATAAGAATTTGTGATAACTTGGGTTTGGCTTCAGACAGAAGCTCAATATTTTAATAAGGAGATAGGGAAGAGAGCTGGTGAAGAGAAACATCAGGGGCAGGGGAGGGAAAACTGCAAAATATTGAACGCACTTGGGGGTTTATCATCTGCTCATTCATGGCATGAATAAATACGGAACAAAGTTTGTTCTCGGCACTTTGCCAAGTGTGGAATATGTAAGGCAACTTGTCGCACTGGTGTTTGAACTTCTTTGCTCTTGGAGAAAGTAAAAGATGCTGATTTTCTTAACCCTTTAGTGCAAACTCCTTCAAATCTGTTTTGTTAAATATTAATTGGATGTATTTTACGAGGGGGGGGAAAGGTGGGTTAAAAAAAGTTTGTAAAACTTCAGAAGAGTGAACACATTTATCTGCTGCAGAACTCCTCAAGAGCCTTTAGCATGTACTCTGCAGGGCGGCCTGCAAAGAAAGGGGTAGAACTCACTTGACTTCAGGACACTTGGCCCTGGCTGCTGTGGAGCTGGTGTTATGCAGAGTGCGCTTCAGGAGTGTTGTTCGAAAACATTCATCATCCCATCCAGGGACCTGTACTGATGTTTGACCTTGAGCTGACCTTGCGCTGCCCTGCTAGCCAGCCGTCCCTGCTCGGCTTGGTTGGAGGTCCTCTCTGACTGGTATTCGTGGAGGGAGGCACCTGGACTCACCCATTTCCCACAAGCCCATTTCCTGGCCTGGCCTGTGGCCTCCTGCAGTGGATTTGATTTTTAAACATTTGTTTCAGATGGTGTAGGGGATTAGCCCTCACTGGCAAACACACACAAAGGCTGAACGTGTATATGTGTATGTCTGTGTTAAACGTTGAAGCTGAAGCGCTGGGCCCTGGTTCCTGTGGGCTCCTGGGCAGCTGTGTAGGAGTCGTGGAATAAACAGTTTGGTGTGGTGAGACCAGGAGTCAGAGAACCTGGCTGGGCCCACATTTCAACTGCCAGTTTGTAGCTTCAGGAATTTGAGAATGTCATTTAAAATTAATTTATTTTTAATTACAGTTGAGATACAATGTTATATTAGTTTCAAGTGTGCAATACAGTGCTTGGACATTTATATATCTTACAAAGTAATCACCCTGATAAGCCTGGACCCATCTGACACCGTACATAGTTATTACAATATCACCAACTGTATTTCCTGTGGTGTACTCCACATTCCATAACTATTTTATAACTGGCAACCCATCCTCCAACCCCCACCATATGGCAACCAACGATTTGTTTTCTGTATCTGTAGGTTTGTTTCAGTTTTATTTGTTCACTTATTTGGTTTCTTAGATTACACATACAAATGAAATCATAAGGTATTTATCTTTCTCTGTCTGACTTATTCTCTCCACATGATATCCTCTAGGTTCATCCATGCTGTCCCAAGTGGCAAGACTTCACTCTTTTTTATGGCTGAGAACTAGTCCATTTTACATAGGAGAATGTCATTTTCATGGCTGTGGGCTTCAGTTTCCTCTGCTAAACGTTGAGTCACTGGAGTAGAAGAGACATGACATACATGTGACACCTGAGCCACCATTACCTTCTCCTACACCCAGGGCAGACATTGCTAATTGATCAGTCTTTCCACCTTGTTCCCACCATCCACTCTGCACTGAGAGGTGGGATGAAAGCTGCTGCTGTTCCCAGATTTGATGAATTCTAAGAATCCAAGATCTGAGGTTACTGCTGTCAACCTTCACGGAGAGAGCCAAGTGTCAAGGAGAGGGGAGCACTGTGGGGAAGAGCGGAGGGCATATGGCTGATGTGCTCCTTCCTGCCCAGTGGCATTTGGGGGAGGTCCACTTGGATCCCTGGACTAATTCACAATTTGGGCACTTGATAATTGACTTATAAACAGAATGAATGTTGGTTATTCTGACAGTTGGGGGAGGGAGAATTGAAAACTAACAGGCTGACCCCAAGCTAAGGGATGACCCCCATTGCTTCATATCTACAGCGGACATCTATCGTGAGGAGGGTGGACGTAGGCTCATGAGTTCACCTTCACAGTCCGCTGGCTGGTGAGCATGTAGGGCTTGGAATGTGTGTGCAGCATCCTGTACATGAGTTGCTGTTCACTATTTCAGGCATCAATTAATAAGAAAACTAAGCCTTCTCGGTCTCTGATGACCTTTCCCGAGGACTCTGCAGCTGTGATGGAGAAATGAAGATGGTGGGAACATCCTGTTAATAACCAACATCTGAGTGAAGTGCAAATTGCTATGTACTTGAGTGCGGTTGGCCTCCAAGCTCTGTATGAGGAGGATCTGACAGTAGCTGGGACTAGGAGTGACCTGCAACCCAGCACCTTCTCACTGCCATCCTCACAGGCTCTGCCTGCTCTCAGCAGGCAGGTGTGGGTTTTGTGAGGCAGTTTCTGATTGCTTGATATTTATGTGCCATCTTATAGCTGGGCTGGGGGTTAGCAGGCAGTTGATTTGGGACTGAAAATCACCATGATGTCATAGAATCTTCCTATGTCCTCTTGGCTAGGAATATCCAGATTTCTCCAGAGCCATTTAAAGTGGAAGGAACTTAAAGAGTAAAATATAAAAGGAGAGGGAGGAGAAAGTTAGAAGACTGGCAAAGGCATGCTAGACACTCAGCCGACACACTGAAAAGACTTTTCAGGGTCTGCCACCCAGCTGAGGATGTTAAAGATTATTTTCCTCTCAGAGAGCATTTGGAGCACTGAGTGTTGGAAACAACTCTGCTTGAAACCACCTGGACAGGGTACCCAAATAGATTTGTCCTCTTCAAGAGAGGTGCCACCTTCCAGGAAAGAGGTCTAAAGGGAATCCCAAGCAGCTCCATCACTGAGTAGCTGGTGACTTTGGACTTGTTAACCTCTTTAACCCCAAGTTTCCTTGTGTGTAAAATAGTGTAGTGTTAATATATGGTTGTTGGGATGATTAAGTGGGATAGTGTATGTGAATTGGTTAGAACAATGCCTGGTGCATACAAAGCCCTCAGTGAATGTTGTTTATGACCCATTTTTGGGAATGATTGGGGAATAGGATGCTGTGCCCAAGAGAAACATACCACATGAGTTTCACATGGATTACTGCTTTTCAAAGTTTCAGAAGCCCATAGAATTCATTCATCATGAGCTACCAAACTCAGTACAATTTCATCTGCCCTTCAGATTCAGAAGGCTCTTGCAGGTTTTGCAGCATCTTGGGACATTTTTAAGAGCATTGCTGAACCAGTCAGAGTTCCAGCCAAAAAAGAAATGTTAATGAAGGGACCACTTCGAGTTGTGTGGGCAAAATTAAAAGAATCAGCAAGGGGACGGTGAGTTGGTCTGGGACTAGCAGTAGTAGGAAGCCACCCCTGGGCTTGATGGGCAGGCGGGGGTGGGGGTGGTACTGGAACCAGTGAGAGTTGGAGCCCTGCAGGAAGTCTTCCATGAGAGTCCGTAGGGGGAGGGATATAATCACTGCCCAAATTGCAACACCGGGCAGGGAGGAGGCAAGAAAAACACACCAACCTGTATTTTCTCTCACGTTCTGATCTCCAGCTGGTGCCTCCTAGTAGCTGATGGGGGCCATTATCAGCCTCGCGGTTGCCTTCAAAGGGCTGAATGTAATTTCAACTCCTTAACAGTTCAAGAGTAGTTACATTTATACAGTCCTAAAATTATTTCGGCCCTTCGAAGGCAACTGCAAAGCGGACATGGCCCCCGGTGAAAATGAGTTTGACACCCCTGTCGTAGATCAGTGGCTTACAAACAATAATTTGTTTCTCACAGCTGTGGAGGCTAGCAAGTCCGAAATCAAAGCTATGGCAGATTTGGTATCTGGTGAGAGCCCTGTTTCTGATCCATAGACACCCATCTTCTCACTGTGTTCTTGCATGTTGGAAGAGTCAAGGGTGCTCATCCCATTCATGAGAACTTCACCTCCATTGAATTTAAAATTCAATCCCTCAGTCCCGCAGGCTGCATTTCAAGGCCTCAGTAGCCATGCCTGGCTAGTGGCCACCATGTTGGACAGTGCAGATATCAAACAGTGCCATCATCATGGAAAGTTCTATTGGATCGCACTTGTCTAGTGACAAGACCCCCAACGCAATGAGACATGGAGCAGAAATCAGGAAACTAAGCCACACAAACTGGGCATTTACACTGGGGAAAAAGACCAGCTGTGGGGGATGCAGAGGCGTTCAGCACAGGTAGACATACTTGAGACCCCCCCCCCCCAGCTGATATGCTGATCCAGGCAGATGGGCTCAGGCTCTGAGTGGATGGAGCCAGCAGCCTAGAAAGGCTGGGGAGGGCAGCAAAGGAGGAGGGAGACCCAGGACTCATGGCTGTAGCGATACAGGCCTCTCCGGAAGCACATGGATGATTATTTCATGTACTTCTGAGCTGCACTCCTGGTTGAGGAGATGGGACTCCGCTGTCTATGCTGAACAGCACAAGCCCAGGGCTATGTCAGGTGGTGGAAGGGCTGTCTAGCTCCAGGCTCTCCAGCAGGTTCAACCCCAGAGCTCCAGAAACAGAACCAAGCTGGCACAAGCAGCCTTTTACTTGAGAGCAAGTTTAAGTGCATATCAGGAAGGTGAAGGGAGGTTTTAATTGAATTAATAATGAGAGAGAGATTTGTCACTCCTAATTACTAGTTAAGTTCATTCTGGAACATTTTAATGTTTTATCATGTGGTGGGTGAAGAGCACCTTTCTGGAGATAACTCCATGAGAGGTACCAGGCTGGGTGTTTCTCGAGAGAGGTAGAATGATGTATTAGTTTACTAGGGCTGCTGTAACAAAGTGCCTTAGTGGGGGTAGGTTAGACAACAAACATTCATTGTCTCACAGTTTGGGAGGCTAGAAGTCCAAGATGAAGGTGGTGGCGGAGTTTGTTCCTTCTGAGGGCACTAGGGAGACTCTGTTCCATGCCTCTCCATGCCAACCACCTGGCTTTTGGCAGCTGGCTGGCAACCTTTGGTGCTCCTTGGGTTGTGAGCACATCATCACTCCAAGATCCTTCATGTTCAAATGGCATGTCCCTGTGTGTGTGCGTGTGTGTCTGCATCCAAATTTCCCCTTTTGTGAGACACTGGTCATATCACATCAGGGTCCACCCTACTCTAGTGCGACTTCATCTTAATGAATCGCTTCTAGAATGGCCTATTTTCAAATAAGCTTTTGTGCTAAGGTACTGAGGATTAGGAGTTCAACATACAAATTTTGACATTATTTAACCCATAAGAAATGGTGTGATAGAAAGAGCATTATTTTGGAATCAGACAGACTAGGTTTGAACCTTGCTTTTTGCCACTGCTTTTCTGATGCAGTTTTATTTTATAATTTGCGAAATGAGGATGACACATTTAATAGAATCGTTGGCAAAATGGTAAGTTAGTGATAAAATAAAGCACTATTTTATGGATTACCAGTTAAAAATACTTCTAATTAAACAATGACATATCATCAATTATAACATGCATCCCCACTTTAAATATGTTAAGTTGTGAAATAAAAGTATGTTTTAAGGTTATTGAAAGTAAGGACTGAAGATAGCACGTAAGGTGCCTGCTGTGGGAAGGTACGAAGGTGTACGATAAAGGTACATCATTTTTTTTGCTCACTTCTTTCTTTTCCTGAGCAGCAAAGTCACCATTTCCATTGGTCCCCACTCAGCTCACCATCCATTTCAAGAAGGAATGAAACGCTTTACTGGGCAGATGTCAAAATGATTCCCTAAGGAGATAGTTCTGTGAAGTGTGTTATTCCCACAAAAAGTTCACGTCAAAGAGGGGGCCTTCCAAAGTTTCTCACCTGGAGGATTCCGCTCTTTATTAAATCCATTCGTGTGGATTGTTCTGAAACCCAGAGAGCCCTTGGAGGAGTTTCTCTGCTCGTTTCGTTCGGGTAGCAGGTGGATTGAACTAATAGGGAATACTACGAGCTTTGAGGGATGTGTAGTTCTGGGTTCATCAGGACTCACATCCACAGTGTAGGACGTTTAGCATCCAGTGGTGTCACCTCATCATGACAACCCCAAAAGCCCCTACACATTTCCAAATACCCCCTGGGAAAGTATTACTCCCAATGAGAACTGCTCCACTAGACGAATGTAAGGTACAAGGTCAGCTTCTGCTCAGGATTTTATAAATTAAGGAGAAGCAAAGGCCACCAATAGCAGGCATGTTTTTAGTTTTAGAAACTGTTGAGCAGGAACACCCAGTCCATGTGGCAGGTCAGTCCAGCCCCCAAAATGATGCATCCTCAGCGTGTAGACATATCACAAAAACAGCACCGGTAAACTTGATTTCACGTGTGACTCTTTATATAACCAACAAATGTGAGAGTTTTCATCCTATGGAAGTAGAGAAATCACTTAAATTGAAAATAAAAGTCATATCTCACTTGCTAGCGCCAACCTATCTCTGTTGAGTGACTTTGAGACTCACAATTTATTGCAGCTGTAGGACAGTCACTTGAAATCAGCAACCGGAATCCTGAAATTGGGTGATGCTACTTCTGGTGGCTCAGTGATTTGATTTTATTATCTAAACTTTATGTGGTTTAATATGTCCCCTTAGAAATTATATAGTGTGAAAAATTATCTGTAATAAATCCTCTATTTTTGAACATCAAGAAAGCTATCCATTCTTTATTCAGAGAAAATTAATTTTCTTTCCACCCCCATTAACTAAATATTGAGGAGATATTTAAAGAATGTCAGTTTGAAGGAACACCTAATTATAAACCTGTTCTAGAGGCTGTCATGTCTTTCTGGCCCCTGATGTCATTCTTCACTGCTTCTGTTACCCTCAGGATAGGGGCTTGTACTTCTTCAAGAAACCTTAGACCATCCAGTGACTGGGATCAGTTTGGGCCCTGCCTTCACCTTCTCCACACTGAGAGCATCCCATTGTTCAGTGCTCACTTCCCAACAACCTCCTCTCCTCTACCTAAGGCAGTTCCAGCAGCCCTTGGAAGCCCAACGTTCCAGCGAGCCATTCTGTGCATGGTCTTGAACTGTTTCTTAATGACATACTGACCTTGTCTCCTGGGCAATCCAATCTGGGGTTGGGCTGGTCAATGTTCAGGACCTCCATTGTATCTCCCATGTGCTCAGTGGACAAACCAGATCTCTAGGGACACCACTGCAGATTTACTCAATTTCTGTTACTTCCTCATTTTACATTTGGTGTCTGGCTTGTGTGTTAATATGAGTAACAGGGTTTAGGTGCCAAAGCTTCAAATTTGCATGACTATATACCACAGAGGTGAAACACAGACTCATGAGCTTGACTACCTAGGTTCAAATTCTACCCCTTATAAGCTGTGCAAAAGTGGGAAATTTACAGGGTCTCTCTACTTCCCGGCAAGAGGGGCTAATGATAGAACCTACCTCATAATGTTGTCATAAGAATGAAAAGAGGGTGCCTCTCATAGGGTTTGAACGGACACTTTACCATAGAAGACATATAGATGGCAAGTGAAGATGCGAAAAGTGGTACAATGTCATTACTTATTGGGAAAATGCAAATGAAAACCGTGATGAGATATCACAACCTGCCTAACAGAATTTTAAAAGTTAAACATACACTTATTTCACCCCTAAGTATTTAGCCAAGAGAAGAAGAAATACAAGGTCATACAAATGCTTGTACATGAATGCTCATGGCAGTTTTATGTGTGATAGCCAAACTGGGAACACCCAAACATCCATCACTGGAATATTACTCAGCAATAAAATAGATGCACCATTGATGTACACAACAATGAACAAATCTAAAGTTATTGTGTGGGGTGGGGGAGGAAGGGATGACAGGATAGAGTTGCAGAGGGGCATGAGGAAACTTTGCGGGGTGATGGTTATGTTCACTATCTCGTTTGTGGTGATGGCTTCACACATATGTGCATGTGTCAAAACTCGTTGAATTGCGTACTTTAGATAAATGTGGTTTATTATATGTCAGTTATACCTGAATAATGCATGGCAGGCATTCCAGAAGGATTATTTATTATAAACTTTAGCTTTATACTGAAAAATGTTTTAGATGAAATGTTTAAAAGAGCAACTCACAAAAGCAAGATTCAGTGATTCAGTCTATGACCATCATGCCATAACCTGGCTGCATTTTTCATTTTCAAGGTGTGCTTATGAGTAAACTCAAATTAAGGAAAATAGTCCAAGCTTTGAAGTCAGGAGACATGAGTTCAAGTGCCCACGCTATCATCTAACAGGGGTGCCCAACCTGCAGTCTCTGGGCCGCATGCAGCCCAACACAAAATTGTAAATTTACTTAAAATATTATGAAACTTTTTTGTGATTACATGTTGCAATGAATTTAATAGGTAGCCCAAGACAACTTTTCTTCTTCCAGTGTGGTGCAGAGATGCCAAAAGGTTGGACACCCCTGGTAGTACCTTGTGCTGATATTTGACCTTGATTTTTCTCCTTATAAAATAGTGTACCATTATATTCCAGGATTGCTATAAGAGTCAAGTTAAAAAATGAATGTGCACATGTTCTGAAAACTATAAAGTGACATGAGTATATCAGTTATTATGACTACAGAGGAAGGGTGACAAGCACACTTTTTGAAGACTTGGTAACAGAGAGCCAGCAAGATTAAAATAAACCTTGGCAAAAAAATAATAATAAAACCTCCACAAGGGCCAGGAATACACCCTGCATCTTCTCAGAGCCCTTACTCTGATATTGCTACATCAGAATTGCCTGGGACACTCTTAAAAATACAGAGTTCTGGGTCCCAGCTTGTACTTACTGAATCAAAATTGCTGGGGGTAAGGAACAGGAATCTGAGTTTTTGTTTGTCTAGTTGTTTATAGTTTAAAAAAATAATTTTTATTAGCTGAAAGTACTTTAATTACATAGCTAAAGAGAACAGCAAGCCTGGGGTAAAGTAGCACACAGCAGAGCAGAACTGATTTAAAAAGATTTGGGCTTTCCATCTTGCTTGCTCACTGATTTTTGTCTCCTTAGCACAATCACTGAATCTCTCTGGGCCTCAGATAACTCACCCATAAAATGGTCTAATGATCTATAAAGAACCCTTATAGTTCTAAATGGTTATTTATTTATTTATTTATTTATTTATTTATTTATTTTCAGGAATCTGAGTTTTAGAGAAAGCTGCCCAGTTGATTCTGGTGCAGTCAGTAGCATGTTAGTGGATAGTGTTTGGAAACAATCACCTTGATCTTAATACATCCTAGTGAGAAACATGAGCTACCTTAGGCTCTGTTACTCAGATTAAACCTGGCCTGAATCTTCAGAAAAGATTATGTATTTCCCATAATAGCTGGGAATGCAGAAAGGTTTGAAACATCTTTCAAATAAGCATTTAGTGTTGAGAACATGTCTTCTATCACCATTCTCCTTCTTTTCCTGAGCACCTAGGTGATGTTAGGATTTTTACTGGCCCTGAGATTATCTTTGGAAATTACCTCCCTTGATAATGCAAATGTATATTTGCTTAATTTCTTTCCAACCAGTCATTTCCCTCAAGAAACCACATCATTCAATGGTGCATGCTTGCCACTTGCTGCTTGCCACTTGCCTTGGACAGCCTGCCTGAGTTGTATGGCTTGATGCCAACATGAACTTTATACCTATGTGGGATCATCATTTTGAAAATCAAGAAGTGAGAAGAAAAGCAGAAGTATTGGTGCATATCAGCCATTTGTGCCATTCACAGTGGTTAAAGCACAGCAAAAACAACTGGGATGGGAAGGAATCTAAAGCTGCCTTGGACCCTGTTATTCCATCCATAAGGAGAGATGGTTCTGTTTCTGGGTCTTGAGGATGTCAAATCCACCTATGAGTTAACTCTTGGGAGTCATTTGGAAATTTTCTCTCAAATGATACCAAATGAATATAATTAAATCTCTTACTATATGGCTCATTATTCTACAAATCTGGCCAGATGTTGCAAAGATGCTTCGAGGGGCCCAGCAGGGAAATTCATTGAAAGATAGAGCTTGGCAACCAGAGAATGAGTGCCTCTTCTGAATGAGGCAGTTACCAATTGGTGCCATGTGCAAATGTGGCCACAGGTTGCCAAATATTCTGATTTTTCCCCAAAAGGTTGTGTGATAGAAATAGCCTTTCTTTTATGTTGACAAATTAAGGGAAAAATACTATTAAATGGGACCAACAGAATATCTCCAACTAAGCTTGAACTTGCAGACTACGAGTTTGTGATCTCTGATTTATACTATTATTCAAAACCATGATCTCCTAGCAACTGAGAAATAATTATGCCCATGCAGTAAATCCTTGTACTGTACAATCAATCAGCCATGACGTATTCAACCCTGTCCCCCAGAATGAACATCGTATATAGGGATGTAAAAGTCAGTTCAATAGAAGCTGAGTCTTCAGAAATAGCCAGAATAGTCAGATCGCCATTGGTCTGAACAATAGCTTTTATAAAATGCTAATCAGCCATTGTTTGGGATTTGGTTTCCTATCTGTTGGACAGGGACATAACCAGACCATATTCTTTTCCTTGTAACATGGATTGTCCATCCCAGTAGGAATAGCAGGGGGTGTTCCTCACAGGACAGCTCCCTCATACGGTCCCCATAGGCAGGACCTGGGCCAGGGGTAAATCACTGAACTCAAGAATGTCAAATAGAAACAGACCCATAGATACAGAGAACTGACACCTGTCAGAGAGGAGGAGAGTGAGGGGCAGGATAAAAAAGGTGAAGGGATTAAGTGCAAAAATAAAAAATAAAAACCTCATAGACACAGACAACAGTATGGTGATTACCAGAGGGAAAGGGGGCTAAGAGAAGTAGAAGAGGATAAAGGGGGGATAAGTGGTGATGGAAAAAGACTGGATTTGATGTGAACACAAATTACAATATACAGATATTGTATTACAGAATTTTACCCTTTAAGCCTATATAATTTTACTAATCAGTCACCCCAATAAATTAAATAAAAATTTGAAAATAAAAATATATCTAATATGGAGGAAAAAGCAAGCATGCAAAATCTGATTAAAGAAACAATCAAGAGGAGAAAACCTTTTTTTTAAAAAAAATATCTGTGGAGGTTGCAGCAAGTATCAAATTTGCTTTGCTGGAAAGCATGTACATGCATGGTGTGGTCAAAGACCGTTTCCCTTCATTTTCTTTAGAGAATCTTTCCCAGTACTCTTGGGAAGTAGAGGAAATAGTTTTCCCACTTTGCACTAATGAGTGCCATTTATGAAGTATTCATTAAACAGTATTTCTATTGGAAAGCCAACAGTACACATTCACTCCAGTTGATCTGTAAAATATGAGTGATGAATATCTCCATTTGGGAGATACTGTAAGATCTTGGATAACCTGTAACTTGGCCCTTTAAGATTCCCCAGAATATAAATGGTGGTGTGTATTTTTACATGTAATAGACATAGAAGAATCTTAGCAGTAAGGGTATCAGCAGAAAACCGATGACATACTGAGAGAGAGTTTCACCCGCTAGGTGAAACTCTTTCAAAGGCATGGGCAGAGATAAAGAAGCCCACATAGGACCGTGAAGCATTTTAGACATCAGGGTAGCAACAGCAGGAAGCCATTACCACCTGCTGGTCTGAAGAGAGGGAAATGGGGCAGGGCTACCAGATCTCAGCAAAGGTTCTCTTTGAGGAAGGGCATCTGCTAGCAGACTCTGTGCAGAGCTGTGCAGCCACTGCTTGCACCCCTTTCTGACTTCCAGTCTCTGACATCCTGCCATGCCCCTCCATTGGCTGAGTCCAGGCAGAACCTGAGGGCAAGGGAGCCCAGGGAATTCGATCCAAATTGGTCAGCCTCCAGGAGCACAGAGCAGGGTAGAGTGGCAGATACGGATCTGGGACAGAGGAGCAAAGGGAGAGTTATTATCATGGAATGTTAGAACAGGAAGGCACTTTTCATCCTCTGTTCCTCATTTTGTTGTTGAGGAAACTGAAGGTCAAGAAATTGAAATGACCGAGTAATCATGATAATCCCAAATAAGGCATTCTTAAAACCAAAGGCAGTCATCTTCATATCCATTCTCCTGGCTTTTCCACTTTATTATGCTGGGAATTGTGACTTACAAAACTCATATAGATGAGATTGACTAAAATGGGCACCTACACATTTACCATCACTATGCCTATCAGACATCACTAATCTATTACCAATTTCTCCACACACACACTGCCCACCCAGCCCAGGTGTGCCCTCAGAATCTTCCTCATGCTAAGGCTCCAGGCAGTCACTAATAATTGATGCATCTGGCTTCCCTATTGCCTAACAACACTAAATCTTTAAATAGAAAGCTTCAGATTATTCTGTCTAATTAGATTTTCCTCCTCAAAACACGGCTCATTCTCTGAGGGTGATGCTTCCTTGAAGACTTGAACTGCTGGCCTGGTGACTTGATGGAAGGCATTTATGGTTTGCAAGTGGGTGAAGTGCCACAAAATTAATTTGCCTAAAAGTTAATAATAAAAAGCCCTAATCCCATGTGGATTTTCTCTTTCTCTCTCCTTGCAGGTTGACAGAACAGAGGTGATTCGCACCTGCATAAACCCAGTGTATTCAAAACTGTTTACTGTGGACTTCTACTTTGAAGAGGTGCAGCGCCTGCGGTTTGAGGTCCATGACATCAGCAGCAACCACAATGGGCTGAAGGAGGCTGACTTCCTTGGTAGCATGGAGTGTACCCTTGGCCAGGTGGGTCAACAGATGTCCATTCCTCCCTCTCGCCTTCTTAGGGCCTTCCTTCTTCCCATTTATTTCTCTCCTCTCATTTAGTGTGTGCTTTCTTTCTCTTGATTTTATTTTCTTTTACATGTAGCATTTTAGGGCTTCCCAGGAACTGTTATATCCCTTGTATTTACATAGGGATGATGCTGCAAATATGTGAAGTTACTTACTTTGCAAAATTAATCATGTTTTCTTCTGAATTCTTTTAACAACTGTTTATTGAGCACTTACTCTGCTCTGGTTGTGTGTCTCTTATAACTATATCTTGATGCGTTATAAATTTCCATCTCCCATCTAACTGCGAGAACCCCCACACAGGGAATATTGCTCATTTTCATGTATTCCAAGCCTCTTGTGACCAAAAATAGCCCAGGAGAGGAGCCAAATAGATATTTAGGGGATGAATAAATGCTTGTACTTCATCTTCAGAAATATACATCATTACTGTATACATTTGTCAGTGAGAAAATCAAGACTCAGAGAAGTTAAGCTTAACCATGGCTGGTGTGGTCTGTTAGGTTAGCTACCAGTACTTTGAGCTGTGCATCTGATAGGTTGGCTACCTCTTGGTCACTTAGATAAATTAGCTCTGGTGCCCCTATCTGTTCTCCCATTTGAGCCATCCTTGGATTTTTTTTTTTGTTGTTGTTGTTGTTGTTTGGGGGGGCGGTCTGGTCGCAGCTGGTACGTAGTGAGGGGCGGAGCCTTGGGCATTTACCAGGGCCAGGCAACCCAGTTGCTGGGTTGTGATGCTGGATGTGGGGGTGGGGTCTGAGAGGGAACAATGGTGCTTGCTCTGCTGTCTTGAGGACTCCAGTCCCCTCTGTCACTTTCCCCAAGCAAATTGGGCCTCTCTGGTGCTGACTTCTGTGTGGGCGGGTTTGTGCACGTTCTAGGACCCCGTGGGTCTCTCCAATGAATTCAAGAGGCTGGGATTCCCTCCCAGCACCCCAACTCCCACAAGTGTTCTCATTTGGTGCTTTTAGGCTTTATTCCCGGTGCTGGGGCCCTGTGCTGCACAGTCTGTCTTGCTGCCCATTTTTGCCTGGTTTATCTGTGCACAAATGTGTGACCGCGGTCAGCCGCTTTGTGCGCCTTGCTTGGTCTGCTCGTTGCCTTCCTGAGCCCGGTAACTGCCACCTCTGTGCCCGGGACCACCAGCTACCGCTTCTTCCCACCGTGACCTCTCTCTGCCGGCCACGGACTCCGCCCCTCTTACCGGTCTGGGTGAATTGTTGGACTTCTGTACAATTCAATCCTCTATCCGTTCTGGCTGGGGGGGGTTTTGTTGTTCTATATTTTTGTTGTCCTTAATCTTGGTTGTGAGAGGAGGCACAGTGTGTCCACCTATGCCTCCCTCTTGGCTGGAAGTCCAATTTTTAAATTTTTTTATTGGTCAATTACAGTTGTCCCCATTTTCCCCCTTTACTCTCCCCTGCCTTACCCACCCCCCACTTTCCACATTCAACCCCACCCCTCATTGTCTTTGTCCATGGGTTCTTCATACATGTTCCTTGACTTGACTCTTCCCCTTCTTGCCCCCATTAATCATTGAGTATGTAAGAACATCTCTGCTTTCAGATAAAAGTGTGAACTTGGTGTAGTCTTGAAATCAAAACCTTTCGTTGAGTGTTTTCCCTGTGTAGACTGACATACTAGATACGTGTATTTGTAATAAAACCTTTGTGAAGGGCAGGCAGTACTCTTTCACCCTCCATAGTTTCATAGATTATGACATTTAGGCATGAATGGGAGTTTTCCTCTTTTTAAAAAGAAGAATTGTTCTCTCTATGTGATCAAGCAAAAAGAAAGACCTTCAACATTTTCCTTCTGTATAAACTCCTTGTACTGCATAGTTAGGCAGGGACTGGCTGGCTGTGAGCTGGTGGGCAGTGCCAGGAATGGCGTGGCCAGGGCCAAAGACTGTCTCATCATGTTCGAGTGTGCAGGCTGTGGCACCTGGAGGTCTGTTGTCAAATCCCAGCTCCCCTGATCTCGAGTTGTATGTGCAGAGGTGAATTCCTGCAGCTATGTGAGCCACAGTTTCCTAATTTGGAAAATGGAGGTAATGGTAATGCTGGCCTCAAGAAATATTGTGAAGATCAACAAAGTACACGTAAGGTGTTTAGCGGAGTCGCTGGCCCAGAGAGAGACTCAGGGTATGGAAGCTGTGGTTTAGACGGTGAGAATCAAGAAAACGGTAGGAAGAATTGGCAAACGTTTCAGGAGTGAAGGTGGCAGTGAAAAGCATGAAAACATTATCACAGAGCACCCATGTCCTGGACAATTAGTAAAACTGAGCTTATTGTTTTGCCTCCAGCTTGTTCAATGCTTTATTTAGTTAGCCAAGGGATTCAGTGTGTGTGTGTGGGGGCAGGGGGATATTTAATCTTCTCAGGCTATTTTTAGTAAAAGTGCTTTCAAATCAGGGGCAAGTGTTCCAATTCCCATCTTGCCGCAACTGACGCTGAAAAGGGGAAAGTGACTTCCCAAGCCCATAGTCAGTCAGTCACACATTCAAAGCCTGTCTCCGCAAAGCTGTCGACAGGTACTTGCGCTGTCCATCTGAGTTCGTCACATTCTCACTCTGCCATGTGACTCAGCAGGACTCATGGCCTTTAGGAAAGGAAAATAGCAGCCCTAGCAGGCCAGAAACTGGCACCGGCCGTGAGGTTGGTACAAGCACAGCAAGTGACTTAGCACTGAGCAATTATGCCAAATACAGGTTCACGTCCTCTGAGACCACTGCAGGCAGAACTGCGTGTTCTCGGCAGATGGGGGAGGAGGGCAAATCCCAGAGATGCAGGTGCTTGAAAAGCTGTGTAATCCTTCTGTGTGAGCTTGGAGACCATCGCTGCACTTCTGTTGGCCAAAGCAGACCAGGAACTAAGCCCCTCTCTTGCTTCACCCCACAGAGGGCGTGTCAAGGAGAGACATGACCCTTCACTATCTAGAACAGCAACCGACCTTTTTTAAATACAACTCCTTTGTTTTTTTTTTCTTTCACTGCTCATTGACTGCTTCATTCATCCTAATATTTTCCTATAGGCTCTTTTATTTACCAGCCATTGGGCTAGGTACTCACTACGCTTCAATGTACTGAATCAGCACAACATCCCTGAGAGGTAGGCGTTACAATTATCCCTGTTTACATTTGAGGAAACTGTAAAGACTGAGTAAAGCTGGGTATTATTTAACTATGTTACATTGCAATTAAGTGATATAGCTGGAACTTGAATGCAGATATGTTCAGCTCCTAAGCCCCTTCTAATCTTTTCCATTTATTCTAATAGCTTATTGCTAGTGTAAATTATGCTGTTGCATCTACTGATGCAAATTCAGGTTGGAGTTGACCTTGCTAGGTTTTTTTTTTTAAAGTTTGTTTGTCTTACCCAGAGCTGATAGAGGTAACATAGGAATCCTCATGCAAAGAAATAGCCTTGGTTATCTTTCCTCAAGGTTTGCATACTGAAGTTACTTTAAATATTACATGGCTTCTTAAATAGTATCAATGTGTCAACCTCCCCAAATCAGTAGTTTAAAATGAAGTGCCCCGGAGGTATCTGCTCTTGGCCTTTTCACCCTCAACCCTGTTGAGTAAACCCATTATCCAAATTAAAGGGTTGCCCTGGGTTTCACTGTTGCTTTTCTTATAGGCATTTCCCCTTCTCCCTGGCTTGGAGGACAGTTACAACTGCCCAAAGTCCTCCTTTCTTCATTGCTGTATAGCAGCTCTTTAGTGTATTTCTTCCCCCAAAGTTCAGACAACATCTGTTTAAAGAACCCAGAATGTCTTGCCTTATGTTCTCATAAGTGAGACAGGGAAATCTGTGACCCGGTGAAGTAACCTTAGACTGTCTGGGGACTCTGACCAAGATTCCTGGGAGAGAGATCATGCACCCTCCTCCCTCAGAGAAGCTGTTCTCTAATTTGAACTGCATCAGAATTACCTAGAGACTTGTTAAGACACAGAGCACAGGCCCCATCCTCAGAGTTCTTCATTCAGAAGATTTAGCAAGAGACCCAATATTTGTATCTCTCAGTGATGAGGATGCTGTTGGTTAGGGGCCACACTTTGAGAACTATTGCCCTACAGTATTGGGGAGAGCAATGTGAATGGCTATTGGACATTGTATCGTTAGTTTTCATTGTGAAAGAACTAATATTTGGGCCAGTTGTGTGACAGTGCAGAGGGTGTTATCCAAACTCCATGTAGTGCCCACACTGAGAGTCCACAGGTTGGCATTTTGTTGCATAACACCTAATATCTTCATGGCACAAAATTTATGGCCCGTGGAAGTCAAATTTACACATTACAGCCGGCAACTCATTTACTTTCTGCTTCTCACGTGGAAAGCTTTTTCTAACTTTGCAGAATTACTGTGAGCAGAAGCTCCGTGAGTGATGAACGATGTCACAGGTAAGCACCATCGTCTCAGCTCTGTGAACCGGCTGAGACACCCAGCGGAGCAGCGCTACTTCTCATGCTGGCTGCCCATTCTGTCCCTGGGCAGGTGGGCTTTGCCTGGAGTGATTGTGAGCGAGCAAGCCCTTGGTCCTCCAAGGAGAGCAAAATTAATTCTTGCCTTTTTCTCTGCTGTCTTTGTCAAATAAGTAACCTTCTTAAATTCATATCCTAGGGAAATCCATCTGCTTTAAATCTGCTTTCTAGTGTCCTGGGCTGGAGTCATGAGCACTCGGTCCTGGACCTGCCACCAAATCCCTGTGGGATCTTGGGCAGTTTGCTTAACCTCTCTGACACAGTGACATCATTTGTAGAGAGGTTTTGTTTGGATTAAACTCCAGATCCGTAACAGTTCAGTAGTCAATGATTCTCATTCATTCTTTCTGTTCCCCTTGTCTCAGAAGGTGAGCATCTTCCCTGCGTTCTCGTCCCTTTTCAGGATGCTCTCTGTCCCCACCTCTAGCCCCTCCCCTGCTCGTCTCATTTATGACTTACCTCGTCATTCAGCCACAGACTGTGTCTCCTCCCTAAGTCCTCCCAGGAAAGCAGCTCTTTGTGTCTGCTTAATTTTAAGAATGGTTTTTAAAAGATATATTTCATGGCAATTAAAACAGGCCTGAGTTTAACAGGCCCTGTTCTGTATACATTCACAGTAATATGATCTCCTCCTAACTCCTGGTGATTGCAGCAGAGAAGGGCAAGAGATCTGGACCTGGGTGAGGATTTGTAAGGAATGACATGTCATGACTGAAAAGCAATGCTTGGTGTTTGCTGTGGCCCCAACCCTTTAAGCCAGGCTGCAGCGGGACACGCGGCCCCCAGCTTACCCCACGAGCGTGCCCTGGACCTGTGTACCCATACAAGGAGCTGCATGTGCCACCTGGGTTTGGAGGCAGCCCCCTGGGGCCTCTGCCACAGCTCCCGCCATTGCTCGTTCCCAACCAGTTTCCACTGCAGTCCCTTTGGCCCTCTCAGAATGACTAACTGGAAAAATCCAATCTGAACCCTTTCTCTGTGGTGTTCACGCATGCCCTCCCATAATGTAGCCCTTGCCTGGCCCCTGCAGATGTGGTCTTGCTACACCTTCTCACTTACCAGCATCCCCGGGTGCCTTCTACAAAAACCTTCTATGCTTGTCTTAGCCCTGAAGCAGGAGATACCACAGCACCGTGAACTGAATCATCAATATGCCAAAGGTCCGATTTGCTAGAACCAAATAATGCAATAGCCCCTAAATTAACCTCCTACCAAATATTGTTATTTACCAAAAATAAGGTTTTTGAATTACTTATAACATTTACTATAATTTTTTAGAACTTGCAAAAATTTCTGTTTTGTTTTTTTAGTTTAGGCTTCTTATAGAATTTAGTTACTGATTATCATAAGCATTTCTGAATATCTAATGTATCCACAAGAAGGCTAAACTCTCCTTTGTCCTCTCTCCCAAAGGAGAGGGAAAAATATGGTACGAGCTCTTAAAGTATCCATTTTTTCATAGACCAAAGGACTAGGAAGACATGTTCCTACAATAAATATTAGTAAAAACATCGTAATACAGCCTGCCTGCTGATTTCAGAGAACTCATATTCAGCTGGGAGGGTATAGCACTAAAGAATTGTATCAATTCTTAACCATTTGAAGAACTTTAAAACATGCAAAGAATCCGAATTTGGGGAGTGTGTGGGAAATGCTTTGGGGTGAGGTATTTGCTGAGGCTGTGCTCTCCCCTGGGAGTATGAGAGAGCATGTTACAGATGCTGCAGGTAGAGCCTCGGTCGCTGTGCATGGCCCCAGGGAGGAGGGGTGCTTGGGTAATCTGATGCTGATCTTTTATAACACTACTTTGATTACAGAAGAGACCTGAGAGGGCTTGGAGCACTAATAAGTAATCAGTTTAGGAAGCATCCTTGGATCTGCAGGGAAATTCTGACATTCCTGCAAAGCCCAGAATCTCCAGTTTAAGCTTAATCAGAGAGAGAGAATATTTTGTTTTAATAATGTTCAGGGGAGAAAAAAACAGTAACTGCTTGGGTTACAAAATCAGTCCCAGGAGTTTTGGTTTCAGATTTAAGGACAAAACAAAGCTAGGTATGCATTCGTTGACTTCATTTTGGATGCAGCCTGAGCCTTTGGGGCTTCCCTGTGCACCAGGGCAGGGCGGGTGAGGCCCCCAGGGAGGTGGTTGGTATGCTCCACCCACTCTTCCTTGGCATCTGCCACCCGGAGGCTGAGGTCTGCACGCATTCCCACGCCAGTTATCAGAACCAGAGGAGCAGAAATTCTTCAAACCTCTCTCTCTTAATGAGATTCAAACCAAGAAAACTGGTATTACAGGCACTTTCCTATGGGGTTCCACTGGAATCAGAACTGCTTAATGTGGGGAAGAGGAGAAAAGCAGTGCTGAGTGTAGCCAGGTCAGTGCAGGGTCAGCTCACCCATGTTTCTGTCCTCTGCTTCCTGCCCCCGAGGAGGGGATCAATCCTTCCATGTCAGGTATCCTGGTAACAACAGGGTAACCCAGGGTTCCTTTTGTCCACACCATCCCAGTTTATAACTGTCATCATCGTTTAATTATTCACACTGTCCCCTTTCATTTTCAAAAGTGTCCCTATTAGAGCAATATAGTTTATGGTCCCTTTGTAACAAATACTCCTTTTCCTAGCCAACATTTACTGAGAGCTGACCCTGCCTTAGTATTGGTGAGCTAGGTGTTGCCAATGTTATAATCATCATCCATCGGCCCAGATTACGGTCTCCTGAAGGGGCAGAGCCAAGATGACACAATGGGTATTTGGCTTCAAATTCAGAGTGCTAAGCTATTCCTGCCTTACTCCTAAACCATATTACCATTGGGCTTCCATTTCATGCACTTAATGAGAAAAAGGTCCATATCCCTTCACAAATCTCCAGTGTCTTCCCACTGATTTACTCACAAGTGGTCAGTTGACGGAAGGAAGACTGATATGTGGGGGCCTTGCTGTATCCCAGGAGTCATGTTGAGAGAAGCCAGTGTCGTCTCCACTCAATGGACAAAGAACTAGGCTTTGAGAGCTCAACTAATTCATCTGAGATCATGCTGACAGGAAGCTGTGGAGCTACAATTCAAACCTAAGTTGATCTGATTTAATTACCTGCCTCCCCCTTATACCGCATTGCCTACCACACTCCGTTCAGTTTCCACAAGCCTGTGCAGACTGGAAAAAGCGGAGTAGCAATTCTGCCTGAAGGCTATCACTGTGATACTGCTCACAGGGGCCAAGACAGAAGCAACCTTGTCCACAAGTTGATAAATTGACTCCAATATCTAAAAAATCTCTTTCTTCCAGCTCAGGAAGACCTGCGACATCACCTGCAATAGATAGTCCACTTGTGAGTGTTCATCTGAAATATTCCTGACCTCCCTCTTCCCTTGGCAGAGACCTGCCACTCACATAGCAGTTGAGGATAACAGTCAGACGGAAATGACTGATATGATTCATTCATTCATTCATCCATTTAATGCTAACAATAACAATGGAAACCTAATATGTGTATGAGTATAACTGCCCTGTGGAGGAAAATCCCTCAGGACAAGAAAGAGAGAGGGTTGGGAAGGGGGTGGTGCTAATTTCAATACAAATGTCAGGGAAGCCCTTTCTGAGCAGAGGTCAGAATGAAGTGTGGGCACCGTCATGCAAAGGCATCCAGAAAAGGATTTTAGGCAGAGGGCAGACCAACTGCTCCTGCACACTGCCAGACCCTGAAAACTTTGCACCAACTACCTCATTTAATTCTCACAAAACCCCTGATGGGAAAGTACCAGCATTTCCTCATTTGTCTACTAAGCACCTAAACCTTGAAGCCACCTGCTTAGGTGCACATCATTTTCAAGTTAAACCCAGGCCTCCTGGCTCCCAGACAGCATCCCGATGGCAGGCTGAGCAAGCCGGTGGGCAACACTTGCAAGCATTTCCAATGCAAGATTTAGACAGTGATCACTAGGAAGAAACATCTGCAAAGAGTGCATCAGCCATCTCATTCTGATCCTTTGCAACCTTATTTTTGATTACAGAAGAGACCTGAGAGGGCCTGGAGCCCTGATGACGAATGAGTTCAGGACCTTCATGGGCCCGCTGGGTGAGGAGTTTAAATTTTTGTGTGCCCAGGTTTTACAGATATTGGACTCTGGCAACTGCTCGAGGCTCCTGCTCCCAAGGCCCTCCCTCAGCTCTGTTCGAGGGCTATGGGCATTGCAGGCTCTCCCTCCAGCCACCCAAGAATGTCTTCCATGTGACACTGAGAAAAGCCAGGCGAGATCTTTTGTTCCTCTGTCCCACTCTTTGTGGCAAATGGCATTATTGTTTCTCTGTATCCAAAGGCAATACAAACTTATTGCAAAAACAGTTTAGAAATATAAAGAAGTAAAACCATCCTTCATCTCATGTTGAAAAATCGCTCCCAAGCATTCTCGTGCATATTCTCTTAGATTCTTTTTATGTACGCGTAGACAAATGGTTCTTTTTTGAAACAAACATTTGGTCACTTATACATGCTTTTTGTTGCTTGCTTTTTTTCACATAAAAATATATCATGCACATTTTTCCCTGTTAATGCATATACTTTTACATGATCTATTTTAAGGGCTAAACAGCATTCCGTGATAGCAAAATTCATGGACAGTGTCCCCTGTCATGGACATTAAAGCTACTCCCAGTTTTCCATATTTATAAACGGCAGTCTGACAAGCAGCAAAATATACCTTTGTGCCTTCAAATACTTTGTAGAATAAATTAGTAATAGTGGAATATTTGGACATACATTATATTTATTTATTTGGGGGGGGGGCACACATTTTAAAGTCCTTGACACAAATTGCCAGACAGATGTAGAAACATTGTAGCAACTTCCACCACCCTGTTCCATGCACAAAGATACTCTTTTTCCTGCAACCTCAGTTACCCCTTCTTCTTCCAATCTTGTCCCTGTTGAAGCTTCTGTTAGCACACAAACAAGAAGGCAGCCCCTGCTCCCAATTGGGTGACCCACCCCCTCACCGAGCCATCTCTAGCCCCAGCCTGAGCGGGAAGGACACAGAGGGGTATGATCCCCCAGTGCCCTCATGGTCCTGGAGGCTGGGCCCCCCACAGGGTTTGTTTAAGGGCTGTAGATAGAGTGAGGAGACATGGCTGTGGGTCTCAGCCTGAGCGGGTTGTCTCCTTCTCGGACCCCCTCCTTTCTTTCCTTCATACATTCCCCCACCAGCCCCTGCCCTTCTGTTAATCATCCACACATTGGAGACTCCAGCTCAGGCCTCTTCTCAGAGCCCCAGACTCAAGCACTCAGCAGTATCTGGATACTAGCTCCATGAGTTTGACGCATAGACGTCTCAAACTCAAGAGCCCAAAACCAATATCACCATCTCCTCTTGCTCTCCTTGCTCATTCTCTCCATCCTCCTAGATGCAGAGGCCCCAAACCTCTGACGCCTCTCCCTCTCTCCCCACCCAGAGCCCACCCATCAATCAATCGTGAAGCCCCATTAATTACCTACCTTTTCTCTCCCCTCCACTGCTGCACCCCAGTCCAAGCCAGCCAATGACCATAGTTACTTGTTTGGGGGGATTGATTGGATGGGAGAGAAAAGAGGAGGAAGGAGCCTCTGAATGTGCCCGATGCTGGGATTTTGTTAATGCTCATTATGCACATGATAAACTCATGGAGCAGATAATAATATTACTGTTTCACAGAAGAGGAAACTGAGGCTCAGAGAGGTTAATGATTAACCTGCCTGCTCCCACACCAGAGCCAGCATGCTGAGCCTCATGTGTGATTCTTTTTTAATATTTTTTCAATTACAATTGATTCAATATTCTGTTAGTTTAAGGTGTACAGCATAGTGGTTAGATATTTATATAACTTATATAAGTGTTCTCCCTGATAATTCTAGGACCACCCTGGTACCATAACATAGTTCTTACAATATTATTGATTGTAATATTATTAATAATAATATAAATTCTTTGGCTACTCCATTTCCCATACTGTACTTTATATCCCAGGACCATTTTGTAACTACCTATTTGTACTTGTTAATCCCTTCACCTTTTTCACCCAGTCTCCCAAACCCTCTTCCACCTGGCCATCATCAGTTTGCCAGGGGAGCGAGGGGACCAGCTAAGTGGCCCTTGCTGTGGTCTGAGTGAGGGGGATCTCCCTCTCTGAAGGGTTCATCCAGCACAGGGCCTGGATCAAGTCCTGCCCTTGTCATGTATGGGAGGCAGGAGAGCGTGGCAGTTAAGGGAATGGACTCTGGAACTCGAGTAACTGGATGCAGATAACTCTGCTACTTCCTGCTGTGGAGCCTTGAACAAGTTACCTGGACTCTCCGGAGTAGGCTGAATGGTGGCCCCCAAGATGGATGTCTGTACCCTAAGCTCCAGAATCTGTGAATGTGACTGTATTTGGGCAGTCTTTGAAGATCTAATTAAGTAAAAACTATCAAGAGGAGGAGATCATCCTGCATTATCCAAATGGGCCTTAAATCCGGTGACAAAGTTCCTTTTATAAGGGACCCACAGAGGACAGACATACGCAGGAAGGAGAGGGTCACCTGAAGGAGGTGGAGTGATACAGCCACAAACCCAGGAATGGGGGCAGCCACCACAAACTGGAAGAGACAAGACACAGAAGTCACCCCTCAAGCTTCTGGAGGGAGCATAGCCCTGTGATCACCTTGATTTAAGACGTTTGCCCTCCAGAACCATGAGAGAATGCATTTCTGTTGTTTTATCACCAAATTTGTAGTAATTTGTGATGGCAGCCCTAGCAAACTAATAGTCTTTATACTCAGCTCTCTCTTCTGTAAGTGGACACATGTTAATATTTATTTCATAGGGCTGTCCTGAGAAATAAATACATCAATACACCTAAAGCACTTTTCATCCATAGCTGGCACATAAGGGCTCTTGCAGTAGTATTTTTTGTGACTCTAATAGTTTTGTGACCTTAGTTTCTTTGAGTCTCTTGTCCCTTCACCTATTAACTGGTAATAACACAAATTCTTAGTCTGACAACCTCAAAGCATCTTTCACTAAAGTATGGTCAAAGAATTTCTCCACGTCACCTCTGTCCTCTGGACTATTAATACTCGGGGGCCAGATTCATTGAAGACAAGTCACAACCTGCCAAACGTGGTGGTTGAAAAGCTGTCTTGTGCCCTTGGCCTGACAAAATGCTCTACCTCGGCCACTGGGCCACTTGAAGGTGCAGCTCTTTCCTCTTTCTCTTGAATGCCACATGATGTGGCAGGAGTGGGGGCCTCTGACTAATAACTGAGCTAGGTCATTTGTGGTAATGGTGGGACCTTACCCCTACCATCAGAGGCAAAGGTGGATAATTAAGACACAGTGGTTCTTCAATCCCTCTCTGAAACTCTCCCTCCACTCCATCCCTTGCTAATGAAGTCAGAGAAAGGGTAAAAGCCTGTAATTACACTTGAAGTTAATTAGAGCCCTGCTTTATAGAAAGCTTAAGACAGGAAGCCCAAACTAGTAGATTACCCATTGCTCCTGTCATTCTGAATTGCTCTCCCTAGGGTGGTTCTTTTGTAGGTCTCCACTGGGGAGTGAGGAATGTACAGAATTTACATAAAACTTGTATACACACACTCATATTGTGTGTCCTGTCCCCTGAGTGTCTGAGAAAGCTTCAGTATTGTACCTTACTTCCTACACATTTGCCCATTAGTAAAAAACTAAGTCAGCAGAAACAAGGAATTTAAAATTCCTTTACTATACATCTTTTAAATCTGATCATATCAAAGTAAAATTGTCTGCATGCAATTCTCACTTTCTAGCCTAGTGCTTCTCAACTGTAATGTGCATGCAAATCACCTAGGGATCTTGTTAAAATGCAGATTCTGATTCAGTAGGTCAGGTGGGGCCTGAAGATCTGCATTTCTAAGAAGTTCTCAGGCCCTGCTGCTGCTGGAAGGGACCAGATAGGATAAGGAGAGGAAGACACAGGTGAGGAGCAAAAGAAAAGTCCTTCTCAGTTCTATTCTACTTCACTTTCCTCCTACCTCAGCAACTCGTCCCAACCTCTGATGTGGATCTTGAAGAATGAACACAGTTTGCCAATTAAAGGAAGTAGGTACAAGTAATCCTAGGCAGAGGAAACAGCTGAAGAAAAAGCAGTCTTTGAAGGCTTTTTTAAATGCTCTTTAAAATATGTTTAAGGCTTC